>CM017195.1:6787098-6837098 GCA_004837865.1 Musa balbisiana | reverse complement strand
ATAACTAAATCACCAACTTGTTAAGGTTTAACCATTTAACCCAAAAAAGAGTAAACCTAAATAATAATAATAAGTCAATCAATCTTTTATAAGTTAACTTAGGTCTTAATGATAAACTAAGCATGGGATAATATACTAATAGTGTTAGTTACCACAAGTAAGCATAAGCTTTCACTAGAAGAGTTTCAAAACCTCGAGATTTGTTTATTAGTATAACAATACTTTTTGCGTAAGATTTTATTTTTGTCACATTAATATATATACAATTATGAATACATCACAATATTAAATGTCAGTTAACCCACCAAACCCATGATATTATCTATCATGAGTAGTCATTTTTTACTTGGACCCTTAATACTAGACTAACTTAAATATAATTTGTCACGATTCAATTCTAACTCGATTGTATAACTAAATCATCAACTTATTAAGTTTTAATCATATAACCGAAAACAAAGTAAAACTAAGTCAATAATAATAACTCAATCAATCTTTTATAAGTTAACTTTAGTTCTAATGATAAACTAAACATGGAATAATATACTAATAGTGTTAGTTGTCACAAGTAAGCATAAGCTTTCACTAGAATATTTTTAGAACCTCGAGATTTAGTTATTGGTACAACAATACTTTTTGCCTAAGATTCTATTATTGCCACATTAATATATATATATATATATATATATATATATATATATATATATATATATACATCATAAAATTAAAAGGTCAATTAACCTATTGAGCTTGTGATATTATCTATCATGAGTAGCTTTTTTTTACTTAGACCGTTAATACTAGACTAACTTTAATATAATTTGTCACGATCCAATTCTCATTCGATTGGATAACTAAATTTACAACTTATTAAGGTTTAACCATTTTACCCAAAAAAGTGTAAACCTAAGTTAATAATAATAAGTCAACCAATCTTTTATAAGTTAACTTAAGTTCTAATGATAAATTAAACACGAGATAATATACTGATAGTGTTATTGACCACTAGTAAGCATAAGCTTTCACTAGAAGAGTTTTAGAACCTCGAGATTTGGTTATTAGAAAAACAATACATCTTGCCTAAGATTCTATTGTTGCCACATTAACATATATACAATTCTGAATACATCATAAAATTAAAGGTCAATTAACCCATCAAGCCTGTGATATTATCTATCATAAGTAGTTTTTTTTTACTTAGACCCATAATACTGGACTAACTTCAATATAATTCATCACGATCTTATTCTAACTCGATTGGATAGCTAAATCACGAACTTGTTATGCTTTAACCATTTAACCCAAAAAAGAGTCAACCTATTATCACAAATTTAGTTGGTTTTGCCTAAGTCGTGCGGCAGATGGTATCAGAGCAAGACAAGCACACATAGAAACACTTGACATGCAAACGTGGGGGACTTCGCAGGGCTGCATTGAGGGCAGCTAGCATGCGCGACCGTTTGGGGGAAAACGAGCATAGAGATGTAGGGAAAAGGAGTCGCTCAGAGGAGTGGGCATCTGAGATTGGCATTCAGAGGAATGGCCAACCCTTCGCGCAAGAGGCACCACGAGAACAAGTAAGCTTGGAAGAATGCGGAGCGCACAAAGGTTGGGATGGCTGAGTTTGAGCTACGGCTCAACGTTGACAACCATACTTGATGGTGCTCAAGGCAAGCAAGGCGTTTGGTAAAGGATGAGACCATGTAAGGTGGAATGGATTGTTCAGCGACTGAAAGAGTTGTGCAAAGCTCACAGAGGTGAGGAAAATTGCTAACTCAAAGAATTCGGTACTCGTGCAAAAGCTTGTATGCGAACGATGGAGTGTTCGTGGCCATCCCATGGCAACCGAAACTTGGTACCATGGAGTATTGAAACTTTCTCTTCAACATTTGAAGGATACGTCCATAGGAGGCTGAAGTGTGCAGCGAGTTCAGCATGTTGCTAGACCTTGAGGGGTGCAGCGGGGCCTGTATTGACATGGAGTCGCAATCTAGCAAGTGCGTTTGCAGGAGGCAGAACAATGCGCAGTTTGTTCAGCAAATCAGAGTAGTCCAAAGGGATGGTGGTCTTTGAAACGAAGAGTGATGTTGCTCCAACGGGATAGATATCCAAGAGGGATAAGTCCTGACTCTCCAGAGGGAGAATCACGTGCAATAGACCGCGCATGTTGAGGAGTAGTACCTCAAAAAACGATAACTCCACGAAGCTCAATGGATCGAGCGAGCGACGAGGAGTCGTCGCATGATCTCGCTTGAGAGAATGCATTGGTGGATACATTGCGAGATCAAGTGGGGGAGCGACCCAAAGCAACACAAATGAAGGCACACTTTGAGTCGATATAGAGATCAGACTCAAGGGAGGGCTGACCCGTGGAATGGTGGGCACGAGGGCCACCATCAACTCAATGCAAAAACAAGGAGTGGAGTAACTTGGGTGTAACTTGGCGAAGTACCCAAGCCGCATGAAGTGAGCCGGTATAGAAGGTGGAACATGGAGTGGAGGCGTAGAGCTTCCCTTGAACAAAGGTCAAGGACATGAACTCTTGCAGAAGCAAGAGCAGGATCATGTTGTTCCATGGATCCTTCATTCTGATAGAGCGGACTCGTATTGCATGGTGCCAAAGACGAAGAGAGCTTCTAAGCACATGCACCATATCTCGAAGAAGCATTTGATGGAGGAACTAAGGCGACTCAGCTTGCAGAGGCGAAGTTGGGTTCAGAAAGCCTTGGCATAGGGCAAGAGGACGCAGAGGCGGGTACTCTTGAAGAATATGCCATAGTGTTGCCATTCAAGTTGCCATGAAGGGAGCGGTGCGCAGCGGAAATTGTGCTGGTAGGGGTAGAGGCCCAGGATCCAGACAATAGTACACCAATTCTAGCGAAGTCGGTGGACTTCGAGAACTATTAGCCGATAGATTATCCTAGAGCGATGCTTCGTCTAGGTGTGACCGGAGAGCAGGTGGACGAAGGTCGATTGCCAAAGGAACGAACAAAATCAAAGTTGGAATAGGCCCTGCAATGTGTTGACAGAGACTACAAATGGAGGGACCACAATTCGAGTTCATCCCACAAGGATCAGAATGTAATGGAGATGTCACCAAGAGGCGACATGGTGCAGCGGATCATGGTGGAACAGTTCGTGGCAATGCAATACACACGGGTGCTGTCTTGTGAGGGACTTTATCATACGGAGGTATGATTGGGAGCTACTGGAAGCTCCACTTCGGTGAACAACACGACGGCAAGAAGGGCTATGGATTCAAGGAGTAAAGGCCATGGTACCGTAGAGGCGGGTCTTCCGTGCGTGCATCGAATTTTGTATTGGATGAAAGCCTTGGTCATCAGTATATGGGGGCTGTGTTCCACCAAGGGAAAAGTTCGAATGCAAGTACTAGTGAGTCCCATGAGAGGGACTTGATTATGCAGAGGTATGATCGAAGCAAGCTAGAGAGTTGGACTGCTCCAGAGCCCATATTCGCTTAAGGGAGCCCGGCAAGTAAGAGGACAAGGTCGAGTAAGCGAACGTTGCTACCAATGAAGCTAAGGAGAACAGAATCGGTGCAAACCCTACAATGTTATGGCAGAGGCCATGGATGGGAGTTGCAGTCTGTCTTTCCATCGACCAAAAGGATCTGCTTGGAAAACACAAAGGTGTTGAAGTAGGGGGTCGAAAAGGGTGAGGAAGCAACGATGAGTCCAAAGGGACTTAGCTACCCAAAATCAAGCATCAGTTAGAATGGATGTGGACTTGAAGGAGTGTCGCAGAGACATATCTACTGATCGTGAAGAAAAGGGAGGTAGATGCGAGGCGACGGATGGTAGGGCTATGGGCATGGCAGCGCCATGGTACTGCAGATGCGGGACTTCCGTGAAGATCATTGATCCCTTGCTCTCATGGAGGGAGAGAAATTGGTCATGAAAGGGGCCGAGGAGGTGGAGCATGCAAAGGCAAACTCCAAGTACCGAGACAAGGCTGAAGGGCAGAGGCCGAGGAACTTCGTAAGACCGGTGTCAACGAGCTTCTTATCAATATAATCGAAAGTGAAGGACTTTGGGTCATGCAAGAGTGTATGACTAAGGAACAAAACAGGCAATACGTGGTGCTGTACCTTTGCTACTCAGTGGAGTAGGCGACATGGTTGATGGAGAAGACAGTACAATCCCAAAGGCGACCAAAATTATTAGAGACTTACTCCAAGTTAGGGTGGAAACTTCCTGCATTCCAGAAATTCGATGGTATTGAGAAGGTGAATCACAGTAGCTAACTCAATGCAAGGAGTGTAAATACTTCGAGTGCTTCAGAAGTGTGAGCAAAGAGCAGGCGAAGGCCAGTAACCAGTTCGATGCATGGAGTACAACCCTTGAGGAGGCGGGCGAAGTCAAGTAACCATTGCCTTCTCAACTCTTAAGAGAATGGGCAAAACCGAGTACCCCAATTCTCTTATCTATCCAGTAGAGGAGCTCTACACAAGTTCAAAGGCCCTTCGAAGATATTAGAAGACAATAGTTGTCAAATCCTCACCAATGGTGATCAGTGCTACTGAGAATAGATTATCCGTTTCATTTCCCAACAGAATGCCAATCGAAAGCGGAAGTGATGCGAATCTACTTGGAAGTGACAACTAAGTGAAAGAAGAGTCGATGAATAAATTTTGTGGAGGAAGGACCCAAAACTTCAGAAGTTTGCGAGGCGATGCTCGTTAAAGCTCCAATAAGCATCCACCAATTTCAAACATCATGAGGCATTTGAGAGACTGGCGCATAGTAAGGATGGTCTTTTCCTTCATCTGGAGGATCCGTAGGAACCAATAAGGATCAACACAACTCAGCCAACCCCACACTAGAGTCAGAGTCATTGGCGAGTTGAAGCAGCATGACGGATCAAATGTTCAACTATTCAAAAACAGTAGTAGAGAGCAACTGGGAACCAAGAGGCACATTGCAACTGGAGCAGAAGATTGAAGACTCAGCAAAGGCAAGGAGTTGCAGTGTCGGCAAAGGCTTCGACGAGGACGTCGAAGGAATAAGTGGGGGAGAATGTCACAGACAAACTTCTAAACAAGATGTTTGACGTAATGCTTATGTATGTCCATGTCTTTCGGTATGTTCATTCTTTGCACAGCATGTAGAGGGACGATCGAAGGCTTAATAGTCCCATTTTAGTTGGGTTTGGTGGCCGCTTTGAGCTTGCAAATAAAGGTTGTGTCATGTGGACACTTGTGAGGGATTCTCGGTCTTTAGTGGACCATTTTGCCCCTCTGTTGTGCAACTGTTCAGAGCTTGTAAAGTTTGTTTGTAATTTGCATTGGCTAGGAAGTGTTCACGGAGATGATTGCTTGTTGATCCCAAGTGAGGCGTTTTCTCTAACCCGTTTTCTCTTTTGTAGGTCCTAAGGGACCATAGGAGGTTTTGGAGAGGCTAACCTTTGCGGATGGACACGCAAGGGTGCTGCACGACTTAGGAAAAACCAGCTAAATCCGTGACACTATGTTAATAATAATAAGTTAATCAATCTTTTATAAGTTAACTTAAGTCCTAATGATAAACTGAACATGGAATAATATACTAATAGTGTTAGTTACCACAAGTAAGCATAAGCTTTAACTAGAAGAGTTTTAGAATCTTAAGATTTGGTTATTAGTATAACAATATTTTTTACGTTCTATTGTTGTCACATTAATATATATATAACTGTGAATACATCATAAAATTAAAGGTCAATTAACCCATCAAGCCAATGATATTATCTATCATGGGTAATCTTTTTTTACTTGGACCCTTAATACTAGAATACTTTCAATATAATTTGTCACGATCCAATTCTAACTCGATTGTATAACTAAATCACCAACTTGTTAAGGTTTAATCATTTCACCCAAGTAAACCTAAGTTAATAATAATAAGTCAATCAATCTTTTATAAGTTAACTCCTAATGATAAACTGAACATGAAACAATATACTACTAGTGTTAGTTACCACAAGTAAGCATAAGCTTTCACTAGAAGAGTTTTAGAACCTCAAGATTTGGTTATTAGTACAATAATACTTTTTGCCTAAGATTCTATTGTTGCCACATTAATATATATACAATTGTGAATACATCATAAATTTAAAAGTCAGTTAACTTATCAAGCCTGTGATATTATCTATCTTGAGTAGCCTTTTTTTACTTGGACCCTTAATACTAGACTAACTTTAATATAATTTATCACGATCCAATTTTAACTCGATTGGATAACTAAATCACCAACTTATTATGGTTTAACCTCTTAACCCAAAAAAGAGTAAACCTAATTTAATAATAATAAGCCAAACAATCTTTTATAAGTTAACTTAAGTCCTAATGATAAACTAAACATAGGATAATATACTAAGAGTGTTAGTTACCTTAAGTAAGCATAAGCTTTCACTAGAAGAGTTTTAAAACATCGAGTTTTGGTTATTAGTACAATAATAATTTTTGCCTAAGATTCTATTGTTGCCACATTAACATATATACAATTATGAATACATCATAAAATTAAAGGTCAGTTAACCCATCAAGCCCGTTATATTATCTATCATGAGTAGCCTTTTTTTACTTAGACCCTTAATACTATACTAACTTCAATATAATTTGTCACAATCCAATTCTAACTCGATTGGATAGCTAAAACACCAACTTGTTATGGTTTAACCATTTAACCCAAAAATGAGTAAACCTATGTTAATAATAATAAATTAATCAATCTTTTATAAGTTAATTTAAGTCCTAATGATAAATTCAACATGGGATAATATACTAATGATGTTAGTTACCACAAGTAAGCATAAACTTTCACTAGAAGAGTTTTAGAACCTTGAGATTTGGTTATTAGTACAACAATACTTTTTGCCTAATATTCTATTATTGTCACATTAATATATATATAATTATGAATACATCATAAAATTAAAGATAGTAATAAAGAAAAATAAACAATAAATGTTCACTATGACTTGGGGAAAGCCTCCTTTAGACGAAGGCCTCTAGTGTCTACTTTAGATGAAGGACTATAGGTGAAGAATTATCTTCTATTTATATAACCTTAATTTAACTTGTTATTTCATTGTGTCTAATTCTTTTTCCTTTAGTTAAATTGCCCAGATTGATCCAAAAGGAGAAGAACAACCTAAAATATAAATAAAAATTTGACTTGCAATTCAAGGTTTAGCTATCCTTATGTAGCATTTTTGGTGACTCTACCATCTTTCATTTTTAACTTAATTTTCTTGACATCTTGTGATTAATTGACCGACGATAGATAATGAATGCCTATTCGAACACTTGGATTAACTAAAAGCTTTAATAAAAGAAATGTAATGTAGCACTACAGCATAGAAGAAATTTCAAAGGAGTTTAAGGGATTCAATTGGGATTGGAATCAAGAAGAAGATGCGAAATTCTTGTAACTAAGTTTGATTTTATGGAAAGTAAAAAACCAGAGATTAATGTGAAGAACAAAGAAAATATTAAATGATATAAAAAAAAAGAAATCATAAACATCAATCTTCTCATGGATGGAGTTTTCACACCTCACGTCAGACGTGAGATAGAATCACATTATAAACTCCCTCTCCTCATGCTAAATTTCATCTACAATAGTTTCACTTCTTATTTACTTTTTATTTAAAACTCCAAATATAAGAAAAAAGATAGACAATTATTAATGATTTTTGTTTTTTTTAAACTAAGGACTAACCAAACTGATCATTCCGATTATCTTTTATGGGGATTCTTTGGTGTCAATTGTTTCTAGGGGAGATTGTTTTTCTTATCCACAATATCTTTCCCTTGTATTAATTCTTTCTATATGAAGCTTCTTTAATCAAACTCACCTTCCCAATAATCTTATGCTTAATTTATCTTCCCAATAATCAAACTCATGTTTGATTTGTTAAATGACTTAATCTATTACATCTATGGAAAAGATTGAACTAACAAAAAGTTATTAAAGATTAGAATAAAACAAACAATGTATTTGTCTCAGAACTGCATTTGATGTCTAAATTAATGGATTTCTCATCAGTAACGATTAGATTAATCTAAGAGTGATTTGGGAAGTATTCGGGGGTACAAGTCTTTTAGGTCTCTTTCTATTTCCTCGTTCATTATAAAAAGGAGGATCAATCCATCATCAAACAATCACCTCCGATATCATTATAATATCTACGAATCATGTGTCATATCGGATAAAAAGGTGTTCCTAAATCTAAGCTACAGATGTCGTTGTAATGTCTCGATCGTACATCACGCGTGCAGTAGCGTTATTACCATGAGAGGACCAACAAAGTTTTTTCACCACTAATCTCGGGACTCATATATCAGCAAATTGAAGTTTCCCAGATAGACTTTGTCATCTTAACCTTCAAGTCAGTGCTAACTGAGATCTTGCCCTACAGAAAGGTTAAGCTTCCAAGAATGTAACATGAGACATGTACGAGGCAATAACGGAGTAGTGGCAGCCGAAACAAAATTATACTAGCTAGATAAACCAAGTAGCAGAATTAAGATATCAAGAAACATCTTCCAATAATGTAACATGAAAAATGAGAGAAACTACTAATGAGAGCCATGACAGTGCATACAGAATTATATTACACAAGTCGATAAACCAAGCGATTCCTCCAGAAAATAAAACAAATTATGCTGCTTTGGTAGATGAACATTCCATTTGAAATGATAGTGCAAGACAGAAAACACGACAAGACAGTCAACTGAATAAAGAGAAAAAGGCGGTAGTGATGGATCGCCCCCAAACTAAATGGATCTCCTCTACTGCACCCGCATCGGCAGGCCCGTACCAGCTCCCTGCCGTCGGATCAAGAGCGAGAGAGGAGGTAACCGAGGGCCTAGCTACTCAGAGACGGACGGACCAAATGCCTAGGGTTTTGAGGTGAATCTTGAAATATATGATGGTAGGCGGTGGTGGCGATGAAGGGATCGTGATATTAAGAGTCGTAATATAAAAAGCAAGAGGTTAGGGCCGTGGAGGTGACGTACCTGGAAACGCTGGAGAACTCGTAGAGCTTCCCGGCGGGGGAGAAGACGAGGAGAGCGACCTCGGCGTCGCAGAGCACGGAGAGCTCGTAGGCTTTCTTGAACAGGCCGCTCCGCCGCTTGGAGAAGCACACATGGCGGCTGGTGCGATCCTCGACCCGCCGCAGCAACACCCTCCCTCGCCGCGCCATTTTCCTCCTCTTCGAAACCCTATCTGCGAGACGCCAAAGGCAGGCCTTGAGGCAGAATAAGACGGTGAAGGAGACACGTCGCCGTCGACGATGAACGATGGGCGTGCTATGAGGAAGCACCTGTAATGGTGGTCCCCTCCCTTGGATGCCGCACATGAGGAGACTGCGCCTCGGCTGTCCTCCGCAAGCACACGATAACGCGAGGAGATGGTATGGTGGGGTCATACGTCCGTTTCGCACACTCGCGGAGAAACCGTGGGCCCCTCACCGTTGGAATCTCAGGCGGTGGGCTTTTAGCAAACTGTTCCACATAATATCTTTCCTCCTACGGAAAGAATACAGTCATACTCACGAGTGTAGTTGTGAAGCCCCGTATTTTTATACTCTGCTGTCCATCTTAAAATATTCTTCGATATGTAAAGCAATTAGAGGACGAATAAAAGAAGGGGGACGGGGACAAACGAATCGTAATACAAAAGTTATCTGAACGGACGCACGAGGAGCCAACGGACAAAGATCGCACCATCCACCGACGTATTTCGTGCGGGGCGGATGCTTCACCGCAGTTCGCGGGAATCAAACTTGGGAAATAATGATAGATCAATTTACATAGGAGCAGGAGAGGCGGTTGCGGTGGGATGCTTTATCTTCCTACCATACTTGTGTCTTATGTATTTCTTATTAGTACAAACAAGTTAACAACTTTTTCTAAATACTTTTAGAAATTGTTCAAAGTTCAAAATAACAAATTTGACTCCAAAAATTATTCATAATATATATCCCTTGTCGCCACTCGTTCAACAAACATGTGTTTCAATCGATATCGTAGACAAAGATAAATTTTCCAGAATACTAAAATTTTCTGAACATGGTACGCAAACATATTTTTTCTGTATACTAAACAGACACCTATTGTACTTGATGATAATTAGTTTAAGGGCTTTAAAATACTTCATACAATATATTATCGTGTGTACCACGTGTCGCTCCTTTGGTTTGGGTATAGTTGTAATAGGAGAAGGCATCAAAACAACTGTGACACAGCGACATGGCTCCCGAACTATCGGGAAACCGAAGGATTGGTCCAGACGCAACAGCGCACACCGCTTACACTAATAGAAGAGGACAACGATAGCCCCGACGGGTTCCTACGGCGTATCCACCTCCGGCTGTGACGACCGTGAAGGCGGTCGCCACCAAGCAGCGTAGGGGCCCTCCGTGTTCCCCGGTGACGTTCCCGCTGCTTCCGCTGCCGCGCTGTTGTCGGCGATCTTCTTCGCGTCGCTTCTCTCTTCCATGATTAACGCCTAACAAACAAGAACAGGAGCATAATGACATGATCGATCCACAGAGACGGAGAGCAAAGAAATAAAAGGTGTGCTTGCGAGTGTTCTACTTACAGATTGCAAAAGTCTTCTCTCCTCAAGTAATGATTTCTCCTGGGTCAGATCAGATGGACATATTTGATCAGTAAATGATACATCAAAGGAGTAGCAAGCTGCATGCAAGTTTTTTTTTTAGCTGATATGATCATGCTTGAGAAAATTGGCCTTCATGGGTTGAATGTGAAGATCATCTCTGCAGGCGCCTGCAGGTGGTGAGCTCTTGTGATAAGATAGCATTCTGAAGTGCCATGGTGAGTAACTACGTCCCTTTTAGGGTTTAATGGTTGGAGTAAGTGTTGATACCTACTTGCCACCATGGAGTTCTATTCTGCATCTATACACCTCGAGAGTTATTTAGAATACTAAACATCTCCTCCTGTGTATCAAATCAATTTTCTATTCCCCTGAGAGAATAGGTCACAGTAGATTGGAGGAGCTGCATCATTCATCAAGCCAGATCTTACTAAATTTTGGTTATATACCACGACAATGGATGAGCTCTAGAAAACATGGTTAAAAGGGGGAAAAAGTCCAATTCTTGAAGTTATTGAAGGTCAGAAAAGAAAACAGAAGAAAAGAACAAAATGGTGGTAGGTATGTGAATCTGTGCTATTCATCAGTAGGAATCACATCCTAGCCATAGGAAGCAGGATTCAGCAAGCAATGAAAAAATAAACCACATGCTATTTGCATGCTGAATTGTAACAGAAATGGATAATGAATATAATAACAAGCATGATACAATAAAATAATGTGCTAATATTAGCAAACTAGTTGTATCCTCTTAATCAATAGAATAATGAAGTTACCTCGCAGAAAGGTTGGCTAATGATCCATCATCGACTGATCCTGCAAGAACAGAAGATGATTAGATATTGTTACAGCAGCTGTCTCTTTCCCATTATAAGTGGATTTTCTCAAGGAAAATTAATCAATTCCCCTAAACATACATCAATCATATATAATCTAATGTGCTCAAATGGTTAGCCCTATGCATGTATAAAAATCACCCCTTAGGTTGATACAAGAAATATTTGGAAATATATGTAAAAAGAATGTCTACCCTGCATTTCTTAGCTGGTTGAATTCTGAGACAACAATAATGTGAACTTCAGAGAGCTAGGGCTTTTATCAACATTAGATGCTGTCCACATTAATTATGATATTCTCAATATCAAGTTTTATTATCTAAGGGTTACTACACAATAATCTAGTAATTATCATTCTACTCTTCAGGCCAAAACAGAAGTTGGATAACCTTGTCACTGAATTTTTTATTGGCTCGGACCACATTTGATTATTCATGTAACTGAAAGGTTCTCCATTACCTAGTGTTTATATATCTGCTAGTTGCTGAAGAAGATAAAAGCATGAGATTTGGTCGAGGAGAGACATAAAGGACATTAGTTACTCTTTGGTCTAATAGGATGAGGTAGTCACACAGACACTTGAACAGACTTGAACAAGTTACTTGGAAGTCCTTTCTTTCCCTAGTATACTTGAAGCAAGATTCCTCACAAACTAATGTGATCCTTTCGGTAAACAGATCACCCATGCAAAAGCTTTTTTGCTCTTCCTTTGATGCGATAAGACAATTTTGTTGACTGAATCTGTAATTGATCATCAAGTAAACAGTTACTGACAGTGCTAAATCCATGACCTTCATGTTATGTTGACTTACCGTGTCCTAGATTTTGACTAGAGTTTACTGTATTTTTGTCATATGGTAAGTGATGAGGATGGTATTCAATCCCAAGACTTTGTTATTAACAGTTTAAGCCATCTTTACCAGCTGAACCAACTAACATCCTCAAAGTTTACTGTTCTTTGTTTTATGATTCCTAAGAAGCAATCTTTTTGAATCTTATTGAAGTTGTGTCAAAGAAACTGTCATATTTAGTCTAACACGGTGTTTCATGAGTGTCAGTTTTCACTCTTTCCCTTATGACTCAGTTGCCTGAAATGATTTTGACTCTAGTTTCATACCATGAAATAAACACCTCTCTAGATCAGTAGCAGTTTAACTATACTAGCTTCCTGTTGTAATAAACATCATGCAAAATTGAATAATATAAAGGTGCCTGCATGAGAACATTTGCTAGATTTACCAAGGAATACCTTTTAGTAATGCTTGTGCTTTTTTTCCTGGACCTTCATGACTAGGATCAACCAAAATGATAAAGTGAGTTTGTATTTACACTACCTGATTTCACTAGCAGAACTTTGCTAACATATGATACTGTAGAATATTGGACTCTGTACTCCCCTGATCTTCTGGCAGTGGTCAACTAGAGGTTTCTGCATAAGTGGCATAATAGATACTAGAGGTGCAGATCAGTACTCAAGATCTACTTCCTTGTCCCATAAGTTAATTTTTAGGCAACAATTCTGATATTCTTTTGTTAAATTTAGAAAATGTGACCTCATAGACCATTTTGCTGTGAAATATTATTTGCTACCCAATCACCATAATAACTATTTGCAAACTGAAAGAGAAGGTAGCTAGGCTTTGAGTAGCATAAATATAATATGGCAGAAGACTATGCTGCTTGTTCTGGTTGCGACCGCCTCTTGGGACACTTAGAAACGCTGTATGTATGTGGCCAGCCCTTTTTTATCTTTTAGGTGTCAAGTAGTTTCTGTTTTGGACATGAAAACACATTGATATATTCCATCCCTTTAACTTAAAACTAAACAGCTAAATTGGGAAACATCATTGCACTATATTTTGGGTTTAGAACATGGTCAAGTATTCTCATCCTTCTTGTTCTCATCATTAAAATATTCTCTATTAGGTGATATTAGGTGAAACAATGCACCTAAGAGTTTAAGAATCCTTTTACCTGGCTGATTATTTTTTCTCAAATCAAGGTGGAATGATTTGTTTAGCCAATAGTTCTTTGACTGGAGCACTGGTGTCTACTGTAGTTAAACTCTTGGTATCAACTTCCATGAATATGATAGACTTTTATAGTAATATATGGCTGATATTTCTGCATTCCATATGCAAGTTAAACATGCTTAATATTTGTGTGAGATAAATACTCTGACCTTTCTAGATCTTATCCATTTTAGTGCAACGCATATATCATTCTCCAGCCTGTCGAGGTCATCCATGTTCAGCTTGTCAAAATCTGTTCCAAAAACCCTTCACAAGGAACAAAAAATATTAGGGAAAATTTATGCCAGATCTCTTTTGATATAGGCACATTTAAAGTCAAATTATAACCTTTCAACAATCTCCAGTAGTTTGGAATTGCCTTCTGAATGCGCAAATCCTTGTTCATTATTCTGTGGCATCATTAGTAGATAATGAAAAAAAAATATAATAAATTAGTGAAAAATTTAGCATGTTACTGAAAAGAGTGGACATGTTTATATTCAGATTCATCTTCTAAAAGTAATAAAGATGTGTAAAGACTGTCTGACATTTGCCCTTGAGATAAATGACCTACAGTTCACATCCTTGTTGTGAAGAATACTTCCAACTTTATCTAGCCAGTTCCTCTTATTCAGATGTTCATGACCAGGGGGGAACTAGATTCTGTCTATTCTTTATTTCACATTGTCTAAGGAAATTGCCCTCATGTTTAACTAGGGTTGTGTCTTTCTTTAGTTGCTTCTCATCCTCTTTCCCTTGCAATTATTGGCTGGAGAAATCAGAATCTTTCAAAATGACAAAGGAAATTAAGCATCCAGTGAAAAGAGCCAAGAATCCAAATGCAAAGTCAATTATTTATTCAAGTGTGAAGTCATTTATGAACTACTGGCAGTCTAGTTAAGTACCCCAATATTTTCTAGGATATAGTAATAAGTTTAAAAATACCAAATATAATAGAAGATGTTAAACTGGTCAGAATAGCTCAAAATCCTTGATGATATCTTGTATAACCAGACCTGTCACCCTTTTGGTGTCTTTGATGATGGCAATATAACTAAGAACCAAAATAGGTAACAGAGAGCCATCATGAAGTTAAATTTCTTAAACAAACATCATAAGATACTTGAACAAGTAATTAATGTACATTCCCATCACAGTTTATTGAAAGATAAGGCAAAAGAAAGTCTGATATACCTGAGACACAGAAGGTATGTAAATGCAAAGACATTTACTTAGGAACACTAAGTTGGGTCAAACCCTAGGGTAAGATAGTGTTTTGACATGAGAATTTTTCCCTCGGATGTTCAAATTCAAACAAAGAACGTCCTCTTCCTCAAGCCCTCCATCTGCTTATCTTTCCACCCTCCTTAATGTTCTCCTCTTGTGTGCTCGTCGCGACCACTAATCCAGGCCTTTGAATCTCTAATCCTTCTTCCCAGAAGAATTCTTGGGCTTTGATTCTTTTTGTAAAGCCTTTTTTCATAACAAACTCCACAGGATGTCTTCTTCATGATTCACCTTTGGATCTCATTAAGACCTCTACATCCAACTTTGTTCAATTCGAAGAAAAAAATTGTAGGTTTGAAGGAAACCCTAGGCTTTATGCCTAATCAATAGGTTGCTCCGGCCTTTAAGTCTCTAATCCTTCTTCCCCGAAGATTTCTTGGGCTTTGATTCTTTTGTTAAAGCCTTTCTTCATGACAAACTCCACAGGATGTCTTTTTCATCATTCATGTTTGGATCTCAATAAGACTTCTACTTCCAACTTTGTTCAATTCAAAGAAGAAAAATTGTCAGCTTGGAGGAAACGCTAGGCTTCAAGCCTAATCAATAGGTTCCTCTGACGAGCCCCTCCTTTGCATGTTTTACAAAATGTTTTATCGAAAATTTGGTCAATTCTCTCTTCTATTCTTGATTTAGAGGTTGTTTTCTTCCTATTTTATTTTCAATATGAATCTGATGCCATAGAAGTCCTTACCAAGGGACCTTGGAACCTCCATGGGGATGTTCGTCAACTTATATCTTGAAAATCTAATTTCCAACCCAATGACTAAAAGAATCGATTCTACGCCTTTATGGACACGGCTCATCGGATTACCAATGGAGTAAAGGAATAAAGAAACACTCTTCCAAACTACTACTCTTCTTGCTCACCCTATTAAAATTGATTCGAACTCTTTAAATCTTGCATAGGGTAGATATGTTTGGATTTATATAAAAATGGACATTACCGACCCTCTTAAGTAAAGAGTGTCGATTGAGTAGCAAAATACTAAACTTTTTCATATTAGTACCTATCAAAACCTTCCTCCATACTATTATCATTGTGGTCAGCTTGGCCATAAACCCAATCTTTGTCTCTTTAAATCTAAAATCACTCCATCTCTATCTCGATTATCCTCCTTTGGACATCGAACCATTAGTGAAAACTAGGTTTCAACCAAGGATGGATATTCCTAAGGATACTCCTAACTCTAACTTTGGCTCATGGATTTGTGTTCAACAAACATTTCCCACCTAAGTCACACTCAGGAGCATCCAACGGAGCAAGTTTAAAAGCTATTAGTGGAGTAATAAAGGGTAAAAGAAAACTCAATTTTTTTAATTTTTTAATATAATTTACTTGTATATGTTGTCTAGATGGCTTGGATCCCTTTAAAATTTTCTCCTAATGATAATATTTCGCTAGAACTGTAGAGGTTTAAAAAGAAAACTAGTGCAAGAATATCTTGCATATATCTGTCACATAAAATCCTGTGTTCATTCTCCTACAGGAAACACATGCCACTATTGAACAATCAAATAGAGCTATTCAAAGACTCGGGAAACACTGAAAAGGGGATATGTCTATCCTTCTATCGAAGCTTCTGGTGGTATAGTATTAGCTTGGTCTACCAATTTAGCAAATGTTCAGGTGGCTATCTAAACACTTTTATTTTATTCATGAAATAACTTTAAATAATGATAAACGTTGGTTACTATTAGGTATTAATGCTAGTACTTCTGTTGTTTATAAAAATAGTTATGAAATTCTCTTTCTGATTTAAACTTCGCCGACATTCCTTGGTGTATTTTAGAAGATTTCAATTATATTTTTAATTCACATGATAAAATTGGTGATAAAATATTTGTTATTAACTGCTCTACTTGTGTTTTCCATGAATTTATCAAAAATTATGATTTAACTTATTTAAGTTTTTTTAGTTCTAATTATACATATTGTAATAATCATACCGGCCATGCTAGAATCTCTGTTAAATTAGATTGTTTCTTTGGTAATTTATTGTAGATGAATATTTATGACAAATTTTCTATTTATCATTTTTTGAGACTTCATTCTGATCATGATCATGTTAAACATTAAGTCTACTTAGTTAATTTGTAATCATGTTTTTTATTATCAAAACTTCTAGGCATAACACCATGAAACTACCCATTTGATTAACTCAGTTTGGAATGTTCCACATATCTAACCTGATCCCCTCTCAGCTTTTCACAACTAGTTATGTTATACTTGTAGAGTCCTTTCTCATTGGAATAAGCATAACCTAGGGAAACATAAAACGCTTCTTGATAATAATTAGACACCCATAATGAATTTAGAATCACAATAAGATAACAATAACAATAATAACACCTTGGACATTTTAAAACTCTCCTTCCTTTATAATTACTATGTTGTTCTAATCAAACAAATTAATCTTAAGTGGTGGGCCAAAGCTAAATGTCTTTGGATATATGATGGTGACAAAAATATCAAATATTTTCATACCCTTGTCACTTGTCTTAGGCACAAAAATTATATCAAAGGAATTTATGACAATAATAATACTCTTATTTAAGATAATAAAGTTATTTTAATTTTTTTCTAGCCAACATTATACCAATCTTTGGACTCACTCGGCTTCAAACTCATTAGGTCAACACTCTCTTCCTACTCTCCCTACTTTAACTACTATTGAATCTGATTCTTTAACCAAACCCTTCTCTATGGAGGAAAATTTTATTGCTGTTAAATCCAGGAAAAGTCCTAGTCCTAATAGATTTACAACTAAATTTTATTAATCATACTGGTCTACACTAGCACTTCACTTCTTTGAGGTCTTCCGACATTTTTATCAAGAAGCATACATACCTCCTTCCTGGATGCAAATATTCCTCACATTTATTTCAATAACTAAAAACCCAATTTATGTTACCAATTTCTGCCCTATAGCTCTCTCAAAAGAATATTAGCCTTACTTTTACAAATTAATTAGTTATGAGCCATTTGCTTTTCTTCCCAGAAGAAATATACATAATAACATTATTATTGCACAAGAGGCTACTTACACTATGTATTCCTTTAAAGAAAAAATCCCTTGTTCTTGTTGAATTAGATATTGAGAAAACTTTTGACAGATTATCTTGGACTGTTGCCCTCAAAGTATTTTACTCCATGAATTTCATCCCTTATATATTAATTGGATTAAAACTCGTATTTCTTCGCCTATCTTTACTTGTCTTATAAAGGGTGAAATCTCTTAACACTTTTATCAATCATTGTGACGTCCAATAGGTGAACCCGAGTCACGTGACGTCCGGTAGGTGAACCCGAGTCACCTTATCTGTGTATTTTAGTTGCTCAACTATTAAATCAAGCAACTAGAAACTAAAGCCTAACTCCCCTTATCTTCAACTTAAATTCCAAAATTAATCATATTATATTTGCTGATGATATTTTATTTCGTTTTAGTACTAATTCTGAGTCTTACAATATTATTAAAAATTAAGACTTATAAAGAGCATACTAATTAGATTATCAGTCATTCTAGAACCTTTTTTTTCCCTAAATCTACTCTAAGATCCAAGTATACAATTTCGAATAATACCGCCTGATACAGGCAGTGCATACCGGTACGCGGACCGTCCTCTACCGGGCATAATGCTTAAAAGCACCCCATATTGAACGATACGGGGTTATATCGAGCGGTAACAATCGAAATTTCGATTGTTACCGCCCGACACAGCTCAGTAACAGTCAAAATCGACTGTTACTGCTTAGTAACAGTGCTCTAATGGTCAATTTGACTATTGTAGCCCTTTCTCATAGGTTTTTAAGCCCTTCTCCTCTATTTCACTCCATTTCGTTCTTATACTCTCTTAAACTATTTCAAACTCTTTTTTTCTCACATTTGCGCGAAAAAAAAGGGAAAGGGGAAGACTGGATGAATTTGAGTAAATGTGATAGAGCCTACATGATGTAGACACAGAAAAAAGCTCATCGTATTATGGAGAATCATATGGGTAACAACAGTACGATGATAGTTGGTAATCCTTCTCTAAGCAACAGTATGATACAGAGCAACAAATCAGTAGTGAAAGTAAAAGCTTTGACATTCACAAAGGTGATTCATGACGAGTAGCCTACGATCATCACCATATTGATGCATCAATAGCATACGGTGTATCAATACACTATGTCGTGAAATTAATATCATGTTTGTGTCCAACAAAGATATCGTATTGATATGCAAATGTATAGGATCGAGGATCCCGATCCATCACCCATGGAGGCTCGTTATTCGGTTTAGTGGTAGAATCAGCAATCAGGTATATCTATATATGTGATTATTTAATTTATTTAAATTTTAGAGTTTATATTATAACAAAATAGTCTAACAATTCAAATGATTTTTTTTAGATATTTCAATATTTACATAAGGGCAATCCGTAACGGACTAAAATACGAACCTTGCACAAGACTATTCCTCAAAGCCCAAAAAAGATATGTGATACTATTCTTACCTAATTTACATTGATTTTGTTAAATTTATACTATTACTATATTTATTTCTAACTTAAAAACTCTATCCTAATTTTTTTTATTTTAAGATATTTTTGGAGGATTTTACACCTAAATTAGGTATACCGATCGATACACCCTGGTGTACTACTCGGTACATAGTACTGTACCGTACCGAGCCAAGCTCAAAACTCCAGTACGGTATGGTATTTCGATCCTTGTGAAGATCCACTAAAAATTTTATATATTCTGATCGTGGCTTTAAAGAAGGATCATTGTAGTAACAACTCATATCGCCTGGTACGAACAGTATGTATCGGCTTGATAGGAGATCAATATGTGGAATGCTCTCTATTGGGCGATACCATAATCTAATCCTGTATCAAACAATACAGGGTCTATACCGGGTGGTAACGATCGAAATCTGATTGTTACCGACCTATACCAGTCGGTAATAATCGAATTTCGATCGTTACCAATCAAGGACTAAAATCACCCTATTTTGACAAATTGACCATTAGAACCATAGTAAAGGGTTTCTAAACTTTTTCCTTTCCCCCTCTTTCAACTTATATCACTCTCTTAATCTATTTAACTCCCTTAAACTCATTCTCACTCATATCTAACAATTTAAATAATTTTTTTATAGATAATTTAATCTTAACGGAACGATGGCTCCATTCATATCGTAAAGCTATTCTTCAAAGCCTGAAAAAGATATGTGTCGTTATTCTTTACTAATTTGGATTATTTTTACTGAAATTATACTAAATTTATATTTATTTCTAGCTTAAAAATCGTAATTTATTTTTTTTATTTTTTAGATATTTTTAAAGCTATTTTTAATTATTTTTTGGGTGTCTCGTTGGTATGCCTCGGTACATACCGTATCAACCATTGATCGATACATTGGTAATGGCCAAAATTACAAACCTTGGGGCAACTATAACTCCTAAAAGAATTCCCCAATCAGCTCATGATGAAACTCTTAGCAAAATCAAAACTAAACTAACCACCTAGAAATGTAATAATCTCTCATAAGCTGGCTGATTTATCTTGATTAAATATATTTTAACTTCTATTCCTTTACACATTTTTATGTGTTACTTGGTTGTAAGATAGTTTCCTCCACAAAATTCAAACATTAATAAAAAAATTTCTTTGGTAAAATAATTCTCAAAACAAAGGCTTACATCTTATCAATTGGAACACTGTTACCTCTCAAAAAGATCATGGTGGTCTTAATATCCAAGGCATCATTGCCTTCATTGCCTTTAGAACTACTTTACAAGATAACTGTCTCAATCATTATCTTAATAATGACGGTAGTATATGAAATATTGTTCTTCACTTTAAATATGATCAAATTACCCATGGAACATTCCTAAATATAATCACTTTAGCTAGAGTTGGAAATTATTCATTCCAGCAATGTATGAACTTAAAAGGGTTTTTTTTTTTATACAATTAGGTAATAGGCAATCCACATTTTTTTATACGGATCCTTGATTGCTTAGTATACCCTTGAATTGCATTCCTACATTACTTGATGTTAATATGATACCTATATATATTAATGTTATTGGATATGTATACACCTAAATTGATCTCTACGGTTAAGGCTATAGATATTACTTAGTTTCCTTGTGAGGATAAATGGATCCGGAAGGATCATCTATTAGGGAAGGCAATATCATTTGTTGCATCCCAAACCTGAATCATGTTGGTATGGTTGGCGTAGTCTATGGCAGGTCCCAGTTATTCCTAGAATTCATATCTTTTGTTGAAAACTATTGCATAAACGCCTACCTACTGCTGTTTGTCTTCTTCCTCTTCATTATAACGTTCAACCTGTTTGTCCCCTTTGCCTTTCTCATCTGGAAACCATTGAACATCTATTCTTTCAATGACCTTTTCTATCAAAATTTGGAACCTTTGAGAAATTAACCTCAGTTTTACTTTTCTTTACAAATAATCCTGGAATATTAGTGAGTGTCTTAGGAAGGAACCCATCTAGGATTGAAAAAACTGCTACAAGAAGCAATAGCAAACCAATCGTGGTTTATTTGGAAAATGCGGAATGATGCACTTTTTAGCCAGAAAAAACCTTCCATTATATGGGCTTGGGCCAATGCTATGGCCCATAATGGTTATTATGCTATAAACATTTTATCTTAAGGGACTAGACTGAATATAAAAAAAAAGGCAAAACCCAGCTGCAAGTTGGTTTCAATTTAACACAACGGCTCCTCCCTTTTGCATGATGGAGGCAGGGGATTCATCACTAGAAATCATCCTGGAGACTACTTTGCAGCGGGACAACAAGACATCCATAATAAATCTGACATGCAATGTGAAGCTCTTGTGGTCAAATTTGATCTTACAATCAGTAATTTCCAGACATATCACCCAACTATCAATCAAAGTTGATTCTTCTACTATTGTAGATCTGCTGAACCGAGATGGAAAAGCTCCTTAGGCTATTGCTCACACCATTAAAGACATAAAGAAACTGTTGCACCAACTAGAATCATATATCATTACCCATGGTTTTCGGGAATGCAACTGGGCTGCTAAAGCTAGAGTTGATACAAATCAGTCTTCTCTGGACTGATTCTTTCCCTTTGGAGCTTTCCTCCATTCTATATAACGACCTTCATAAGTCTTATTGTAGAACTGACAACTTAATAAAATTTTATTTTTACTGCAAAAGAAACAAAGGATGACATGGCTACTCTATGTCAATTTGGATATATGCACTCACAGGAATTGGTCGACGAGCAACAAGGGTTAACATGGTGATGATACAATGAGTAACCTCATGATTCAAACTAAGAAGATACAGAGGGAAAAACATGGAATTCAGCTTGAATTCATATAAACATGTATCTCAACAAAACGTGAAAAAAGGTTCCCTGAACTTCTGCAACTAGTTACATTAAAGATAATGTATCTTGACAAATACATACCAAGTGACTAATCATACATTATTTGGTAATAAACACATGAATTATAAAAAAATAACTGAATATGTCCACCTACAAAAAGGCAGCACAGACTGAGCTTCAGATCAAGCCTTGTATGTTAGAAATTTATACTCCATGAACTATTTATGATATACATGGCATTAGAATGTATCAAGATCTATCAGTAGATGGATAGATGGTAAAAGATTCATTATATGAAAAGTGAGGCATCCAACTATAAGGAAAGCAGTATATATCATTCTTCAGATTGAGGTTTTGCGTTAAGTTTGTACGAATTACGAAATGTACAAAAAAATAATCAAATATGGGACTAGAAAGAAAGACAGGATGAACATAAAGGACATATATATCATCAGAAAATGCTTTGTGGACATATGCCCCAAACATCACCATATCTCAGTGATCTTCAGGTAAACCAGATTGCTGACCCATGAATCTACCTTGTCAAATCCATCATCCTGGTAATTCACAGCTGAGTGTGTGATTTTAGTAACATCCAGTTCAGATTGTTATGCAAGTCAGATTAGATTCTTTTCATACAACAAAAGTGGGCAAATCAGAGAACAATGATCAATTATGAATTGTCTGTTCTCATGGAAAGAATTCTTCATTAATGTTTCCATACATAACAGGCTAATATCCCTATAACTTAATTGCCATAGTCTGAAATCTAAGTTGTTTGAGTATAAATACCAAAAGATCATAATCTGTCCCCATAATTTATTTAGAACTTTTAGGATAAGTACCACCAAGACTCAGGTGCCACATCAATTATTTGTACCAGTATTTCCAACCAAAAGTTTTATAGAATTATTCCTAAAGTCACTTGAAAACATAGTTTATACTTTATATTAATCATAGCAAACTGTGTCTTGAAGAATAGGAAAACTCTTACCAATAAGATTTACGATAGTAACAAATAAAAATATATAATAATACCTGCTTTGGGTCATCATGCTTGCCAACATATCTATCTTCTTTCATAAAATTCTGGTAGCGGTCAATAGTCTTCTCCAGGCTGGATTAAGGTAAATGATCAGTCAGCAATTCAACAAACGGATAAAACAAGAAACAATTTATAACAGCATGTACACTCAACGTGAGTTTATAATCTCCAATCTCATCCTTGATCTTAAGGTGGATATATATCTAAAGCATTTCAATGACCAACAGTTCATTACACAAATAACATTGTTCCAATATAATAGGGTTCGTCATACATGGTATATTGCTCGGTATGAGCAATACGGGACCAATACGGACCAACCTGTACCAAATGAAATATACTAGAAGGCTTTGTATCATCCGATACGATCCTAAACTACTTGGTAAATGATCATATTTGGTCGAAATCTAATCGTCACCGACCTGTATCGATCGATAATGATTAGATTTTGATCGTTACTAATGGACGGCTTAGATCTGACCAATTCCAATGGTCAGATACATATAAAAGGGTTTTTAAATCCTTTCCTCCTCTTTCACCCCTTTCACTCTTTTAATCTCTTTTTCACTCACTTTTTTTCTCTTATTTTCACATATGCACTCTCTTATTTTCTCCTATTTTCTCTATTTTATATTGCTATGGAGTTTGTACATACATTTGTACCAATATTGTAGCAATGAATATTAAATTTTACATATTATATTAAATTTTATGATTAAGAAAAAAGTAAAAATTAGTTCATGTGATAATTATTGTTTTCTTTTCTCTCCTATTAAATTGTCTTTGTTAAGGAATATGTCATTAATTGGAATTTAGTTAATGAAAATTTGAGTATCTTTTTGACTTAATAGTTGATATTATCCTCCTTTCCTCCTTATATTATTCTATAATATTACTATTTATAATCTTTTTTTTAATATTCACACTCATTTTAAAAAAAATTAATATTTTTAAATTATCTCTTTGCACATGACCATAAATACTCTTCTCCTTCCCCTTCTTCCTCCTCGTCGCAGGATTAGACGACAATAAATAGCAACGACGATGGAATAAGGGGTTGTGAGAAAAAAAATATAAAATTGATAATATTGGGACTATAAATAGTAAAGGGTTGTCAATAGTAAAAAGTGCTGTGAATTGTAAGCTTCTTATTCTAGCTTAGATAGCTTTAAATCTTTTCTTAGATCTTCTTGTTCTGCCACTATCAATTTCTTTTCTGGATATTATTTTTTCTGGAATGATAAAGATCCAATATTTGCACAAAGAGTTGTCCTTTTTGTTTGTATTTCTCCTTTCATCACTCATCTCCATGGTATGCTTGGTGGTTGTCGTGAAACCATTCTAATAACAAGCCGACATGTCAATGGTGCTATAACATAGTCCTTGTCAACAATACTAAATACATAATTCTTATTTATTTGCAAGGCTTACATCATGTAATTACAATATATTGGCTTTCCCTTTCCAACTTGCAAATTTCTATTCTCCTGCTAGTCAATGTAACCCAACAACTTGTATTTATTCCTACCATCCCAAAAGAGACTAGTAGCCAAAGCACGTAAGCTCTAAGATTATTTAGACGGGTCCTCTAACCTGACCTACTGTTCTTTGTGAAACATTAAGTTATGGTAAAGGATAATGCTCATATTGATTATAACAAAGCATTTATTAGCTACTAATCCCTTTTAGTATTTATTTATGGAGATTCATGTATTATGTAATTTTCTATGCAGTCCTTAATTTTGATTGGAATGAACATTTCACCTGCATGATAATATACAGGAGACAGAGATTTTTGAAGATATATTTTTTTAATTTTTATCAAGGTTTCCTAGGACATGGCTCCTTGCGCTTGCAAGGAGGCCAACAGAGCCGCCATCCATCTTCCACTCTAGTACACCTCTCCTCCATGCCTTCTCCTTTTCTTCTTCCTCCCTAAATAATTCAAGAGACATTTCAACCAATTGAAATTTCGTAGCGTATCGATATACCAAGCTTTGCTCGGTACGGTATGGTACAAGCAATACCGAGTAGTATATATATATATACAATCTAAAAAGGAGGTGTACGTTGCCTCGACGACAACTCCTCTTCTCCTCGTCGCCTCAGATGAGGAGAACACGATCTCCTTCATCTCCTCATTTGCGACGTTTGGTGAAGAAGGCGACGAAGGCTGCAGGCATCTCCGGCCTTCGATAAAGAATGCACCGAAGAAAAAGCTGCAGAATCGTAAACGAGGTGATGAAGGAGACCGCCTCTTCCATTGCTCTAGTCGTCGCTTGGCTATTACCTTCTGGATCGGGATCGTTAAGGGAGAGCGACGCTGAATCAGGACGCGTCGAGGTTCTCCCAGTTCTCCCTCTTCTTCGAATGCTCTCTTTCTTTTTCCTTCTCCTTCGATGCTTCTTCCCTCGCCACAACTAGGCTGATACCGCCCGATAGCGGGCGATTATGGTCAAACTCGATAATTACCATCCGAAACAACCCTGTATCATCCGATATGGGGCTATATCAAGTGGACCGCTCGATAGTGGGCGGTTTGCATACCGATTCATGGGTAGACCGATTCGTACCGCCCAATATGGGTGGATCAATTCGTGTCGCTCATATCAGGTGGTACGATTCGAAATCGCAAACCCTGGTTTCACGGTATGCTAAAATAGATCAAACCCATTTTAGTCAGATGACATAGGTCTAGTGCTGATAGCAACAAAAATAAATTTAGGGTTGATAGGGATAATCTTGACACTCCCCAACTTCCCTCGTCACGTAAGTAACACCTAAGCAAAAGCTCGGGAACCACCTACTCCCTATGACTGCCAGTAGGAGGTCACGTCACTTGCCCCAACTTCTTGAAATGGGCCCGTGAGACTAGGGTTTTTAATTTCAAATAATATCATTCGGTACGAGTGGTACATACCGGTCCGATAGCACACTAGTACGCGGACTGCCCGCTATCGGGCGGAACGCTCAATAACGCACCGTATCAAACGATACAGGGGTATATCAGGCGATAATGGTTAAAATTTCGACCTTTACCGGTCGGCACAGCTCGGTAATAGTCAATTTCAATCGTTACCGCTCAGCACAGTCTCCTTCATCTCCTCATTTGCGATGTTTGGTAAAGAAGGCGATGAAGGCCGCAGGCGTCTTCGACCTTCGATGAAGAACGCACCAAAGAAAAAGCTGCAAAATCGTAGACGAGGCGATGAAGGAGACCGCCTCTTCCGTTGCTCTAGCCGCCGCTTAGCTATTACCTTCTAAATCGGGATCGTTAAGGGAGAGCGACGCCGAATCGGGACACGTCGAGGTTCTCCCAATTCTCCCTCTTCTTCGAATGCTCTCTCTTTCTTTTTCTTTCTCTTTTGTTGCTTCTTCCCTTGCCACAACTAGGCTGATATAACCCAGTAGCGAGCGATTATGGTCGAAATCGATAATTACCACCCGAAATAACCCTGCATCATCCAATATGGGACTATATCGAGTGGACCGCTCGATAGTGGGCGGTCTGTATATCAATTCACGGGTGGACCGATTCGTACCACCCAATATGGGTGGATCGATTCGTGTCGCTCATATCAGGTGGTACGATTCAAAATCGTAAACCCTGGTTTCGTGGTATGCTAAAATAGATCAAACCCATTTTGGTCGGATGACATAGGTCTAATGCTGATAGCAACAAAAATAAATTTATGGTTGATAGGGATAATCCTGACACTCCCCAACTTCCCTCACCATGTAAGCAACACCTAAGCAAAAGCTCGGAAACCACCTACTCCCTATGACCGCCAGCAGGAGGTCACGTCGCTTGCCCCAACTTCCCGAAATGGGACCGTGAGACTAGGGTTTTTAATTTTGAATAATATCGTCTGGTACAAGTGGTACATACCGGTCCGATAGCACATTGGTACGCGGATTGCCCGCTATCAGGTGGAACGCTCAATAACGCCCCGTATCGGACAATACAAGGGTATATCGGGCGATAATGGTCAAAATTTCGACCGTTACCACTCGGCACAGCTCAGTAATAATTGATTTCAATCGTTACCGCTCAGCACTGCTCAGTAATGGAACCCTTTCTCATGGGTTTTTAAACTTATCTTCTCCCCTATTTCACTCCATTTTATTCTCACTCTCTCTTGAACTATTTTAAACTCTTTTTTTCTCACATTTGTACTCTCTTAAACTTTAGAAAGTAATAATTTGTGAATTGAATTAAAGCTAATTAAGGAAGATTAAGAGGAATATTTTAATCAAGAGGTATGTATTCTCTTTTTCTAAGTAGAGAGTAATTAAGACCATTAATATTATGATTTATGTGTTTAATATTGATTAATTCGAAATTAGACACTTAATTGGTTAAATGTTTATATTTTATGCATATTAAATAGGTTTAATTATGTTTTATTAAAATTATTTAATACTATAATTAGTGATTTTAATGATGATTTAATCGAATATTAAAATTATTTAATACTATAATTAGTGATTTTAATGATG
Organism: Musa balbisiana; assembly: GCA_004837865.1. Lineage (NCBI taxonomy): Eukaryota > Viridiplantae > Streptophyta > Magnoliopsida > Zingiberales > Musaceae > Musa > Musa balbisiana. The sequence goes on along the minus strand of CM017195.1, from coordinate 6,809,404 downwards.
ATTTAATCGAAAGTAATAAAAGATGATTGATTGAAAGAGAAATAATTAATGAGTAATTAATTATATTAATCATATATTAGTGTATTTAATGATGATTTCATCATAATTTGATGTATATTAGATTAAAATTACATATTTAATATTTCTTTTATATGTTTCACATATTTATGATGGTAGAATAAGTTTAGTTAGGTTTTGGTAAAGTTATTTAATACTGTAATTAATTATTTTAATGATGATTTAATCAAAATTTGATTGATTTTATGTCAATTCAATGTCTTTAATACCTATTAGGGTATTTGACATGTTTATAGTGTTAAAAGAGAAGTAATTAGTGAGTAATTAATTATGTTAATCATGTGATTAATGTATCTAAGGATGATTTCATCATAATTTGACCTATATTGGATTAAAATTACGTATTTAATATTTATTTTATATGTTTCAAATATTTATGATGGTAAAATAGGATTAGTTATGTTTTAATAAAATTATTTAATGTTACAATTAGTGATTTTTTATCGATATTAGGTAAATTTAATATATTTATATTTTATAGTATTTGATTTAAATTTGGTAGGATCATAACACCAAAGGATAACCACATGATGATATATGGGTTCATACCCGAAAGATAGATTTTAGATCAATTCAATGTCTTTAATACTTATTAGGGTATTTGACATGTTTATAGTGTTAAAAGAGAAGTAATTAGTGAGTAATTAATTATGTTAATCATGTGATTAATGTATCTAAGGATGATTTCATCATAATTTGACCTATATTGGATTAAAATTACGTATTTAATATTTATTTTATATGTTTCAGATATTTATGATGGTAAAATAGGATTAGTTATGTTTTAATAAAATTATTTAATGTTACAATTAGTGATTTTTTATCGATATTAGGTAAATTCAATATATTTATATTTTATAGCATTTGATTTAAATTTGGTAGGATCATGACACCAAAGGATAACCACATGATGATATATGGGTTCATACCCGAAAGATAGATGGGAACCGTCATCATTAGCAATGTATTTATTGTGACTATATTGAGAAGGGTGTAGGAATAACTCGGGTGAAGATGCATTTGGCCAGTGGGTATCCTAATGTTGCAAAATGCAAGAAGGTTCCGATGGAGATCCGTAAATTATTTCAAAACAAGCTACGACAAGCAAAGGAAGATACATTAAAAAAAAAGACAAGAGTTGAGGAAGAATATTATAGGGCTACGTAGGAACCAGTTTATGATCAATATGAGGGCTACGGTGATGAAGTCGATTCGGATCTCACAGTTGGGATTCGTGCATCATTGAAGCATCAGTATATGGTCAATGAAGCAACGAGGCATCAACGATCTGATTCACAATTGGAGCATGGCAGTGGCAGTGGCAGTGAAGCATCAGTATATGGTGGACTCCGTGGTTTTATATGAGGTCTTAGTAAGATGTCCATACTAGATATTGTTGATATTGATCCGCAAGTCTATCCCCCCACAAATAACGAAACAGGCATGGATTGATGATGTATACACAAAAGAAAAAAGCGGGGTATTGGAAAAGCAATTTTAAAATAGTTCAACTTTCATAAGATTCTAGCTAACACAGCCCAAGATCCATATTATCAGAGCATGGTCTTATCTATTCAAAGTTTGGCACGGGAATCCAACCTCCAACACCGAGGGAGATTCACGATGTGTACTTAGATGAGGAGTTGGCATAACTGAAGGATTGGATCAAATCATTCAAGAGGTAATGAGACGACTATAAGGTGACACTAATATGTGACAGTTAGACATGACCAACAAGAATGAGCATAATCAAGAAGGATGGTGTTTCATAAGTCAATTAATGCTTCTGAAAAGATCCAAGATGCAAACTACATTAAGAGCTTGATAGATACTATAGTAGAGGAGATCAAATCATAATATGTTGTTTAAATAGTAATCAACAATGGAGCGAATTTTAAGAAGGCCAGTTTGTAATTGATGAAAAAAAGAAAATTATTGTTTTGGACTCCAAGTGTAGCTCATTACATAGATCTAATACTGAAGAATATTAATAAGCTAGACATGGCCAAGAATTATGTAGCTCGAGCATAATCAGTTACAAAGTTTATATATAATCATCATTGGGTCCACGCTTTCATGCAAAAGTATGTAAACGGTGAGATACTCTAACCTAGAGTCACTCGATTACGTACCAATTTTATTGCATAAAGTCATTATAGTAAAAAAAGCATGGTTTGAAGGTAATGGTCACCTGGAAGACCGGGCTGAAATAATAAAAGGTGTAGAACCATTTTATATTGTTCTCCATAAGGTCGATATGAACAAGCATCCATAGATGTCGTATCTTAAATATATATTGTTTCAGCAAGAGAGGAGGTCAAGAAAGCATTCAAAGATGATTTTAAGGTCGACCAATACATACGAATCACTGATCATTGGACTAAAGTTCATATGGATCAAGATATCCATAATACAGGTAAATATTTAGATAATTTATTATTTCTTATACAATAAAAAATCATAGTAACAAAATTATGTCTTGCAGCGTATTATATAAACCCAACAATTCAATATTAATATACTCTTGGAACGTAAAATGATTTACTAACGACACTATGAAATGTTATATATCGACTCTTGTCAAACACTACTTATACAGCTGATATTCTTATAGCGGGTCGATTATTTCGAGAAACAATTGGTTCATTCTCCGATATTGTAGTTGTATCATGTCGTTACACTATAGATCCTAATGAGAAAAAATTACACATATTAATTATCAATTATATTTAATGTTAATTATTTGTTATGCTAATAAAATCTTATTTATATCTTTTTGCAGTCAAGTGGTGACTACGATTTAGAGGGGGATACACCACATTCAAGGAAGGTTATTTATATCTTTTCGTAAGCTGGATAAGGAGCCAAAAGAATCAGATATTGATCCCATCGACCTCTAATTCTATAACAAAGATTTAGAGCCGATGTGATGTTAAAGTGGGTTGAAGTGGCAGAGAACCACGAGGATCCTATACTTGATTAGGTGGGAGATCCTTAACGTCCTTCGCGTTTTATCACCGAGGTAATAGAAGAAGAGGAAGCATAGCCTCAACGGGTGGAAAATCCCCCTCGATCACAACATGGTAGGAGTAAAATAACATCGTGTCAAATTGCTCAAGGAACTACAGACACCCAACGGTCACTGTTATCCGCCCAGCGTGCAAAGGCAAAGGGGAAGGTAGTAGCATTAGCCGCATCATTGGAAAGAATCAAGTTGGGTGACGAAACACCTTCATAATTATATTTAGCAACTCGCTCGGTTTAGAGACATGACAATAACACGGACAACAGTGCCTCGACGAATGATGGCGGCGATGTCGGGCAGTCGTTGGTCTCATCTACACAACTTAAGGGTGGTGCATGAACCAAGGAGCAATATTTTACACGTTACCCAAGATTCAGATAATGAAACTCGACAATGTACTAGTCAAGTTTATGTGTAAAAAAGGAAGACAGTGGATGAATTTGAGTAGATGTGACATAGCCTACATGATATAGACACAAGTCATCATATTCACAACTGTCGTATTATGGAGAATCATATGGCCAACAACAGTACGATGATAGTTGGTCATACTTCTCGGAGCAACAGTATGATACAGAGCAGCAGATCAGCAAAAACAAAAGCTTTGACATTACCAATATATACCACAATAGCCGTCTCGGACAAATATGATTCATGACAATCAACCTACAATCATCACTACATTGATATACCAATTGCATATGGTGTTTCAATACACTATATCGTAGGATCAATTTCATGATTGGGTCCAACAAACATATCATATTGATATGCAGATGTATAGGATCGAGGACCTCGATCCACTACCTGTGGAGGCCCGTCGTTCGTTTTAATGGTAGATATTTTTTTAAAGTTTATATTGTAAAAAAATAATCTAACAATTCAAATAATTTTTTTGTAGATATTTCAATATTTATATAAGGATAATCCGTAATGGATCGAAATACGAACCTTGCACAAGATTATTCCTCAAAGTTTGAAAAAGATAAGTGATACTATTCTTACCTAATTTATATTGATTTTGCTAAACTTATACTATTACTATATTTATTTCTAATTTAAAAACCCTATCCTAACTTTTTTATTTTCAGGTATTTTTAGTTAGGTGTACCGCTTGGTACACAGTATTCTATCGTATCGAGCGAAGCTCGAAACTTCGGTATGGTACAAAATTTCAATCCTTGCACGAGACCCACTTCTCACCGATCTTGTAGTTAGGAAAGAGAACTTTGACTCCGTATTAATGGTCGACGACAAGGCCCGGCTTCACCAGCCTTCCCTTCTGGATGGACGATGAAGGGACCACGCTCTACCTGACCTAAAGAAGGAAGGAAGACAAACCAAAGGCCTCACCCCGACAATCCCCAAGCACTGTACGTGGGGGCACATGCTAGCAAGCCGCCCGCATTAAATGCCTCCACCATGCATGGTAAGAGGGGCCGTAACAAAGACCCGTTTACTCCACCCAATGCCCAAGTATAAAAGCTAAGCCCCGAGGTAAGCAAGCAAAACAGACTCTTTACTCACTGCTGATACTGTTGTCTTTCTTCCTCTCTGTTTTCCTGACTTAAACATCGGAAGGATCGAGTTGGGACACCCCCGATGTAGGCCTGTTGTGCAGGGTCGTCGGCATAGCCCAAAGGCATGGCCAGTAGGCTACCCAGTAGAGAGGACCACCTAGCTCCCAAACCAAGCTTTACCGCTTGAAGATTAAGCCACTCCCAGCGAACCATCTCTCCCTACAGATTCCTTCGTCCTTCTCACAACGCCTGCTCTCCACGTTAGCCAGGATGAGTCATTAAAAGGAACACACTTTCGACAATGAACCAATCAGGCCGACTCACTGTGTGTTAATGAGGGTCTTAATAAGTTTGACTAATTACAACAAAAACAAAGTCATCCCTGTGTGTTAATGAGGGTCTTAATAAGTTTGACTAATTACAACAAAAACAAAGTCATCCCTGTGTGTTAATGAGGGTCTTAATAAGTTTGACCAATTACAACAAAAACAAAGTCATCTTTCAAAAATTCTCTCTAATCTTTTAGGTAAATGATAGTATTGACTCTTGAAAGGTTTGATTTTCAAGGATAGTTAATTTTGATATATGGAATTAATATACAACATATGGTGATAAAAAAAGATTTTAATGAAATTATTATTTAATGTGTGATAGTAAAATTATTATTCAACTAGAGGTGAAATGATTAATATTAGTGGTACGAGGAGAGGAAAAGAAAGATCTAAAAAGATTTTAATAGAAATTATAAATAAATATATGATATTTTATGGATCTCGATGATGGTAAAGATATATATAAATCAAATTTAAATAGTTAGGACTAATAGGAATATTTCAGGAAGATTAAAGGACGTTTCAGATCAATTTTAGATCAACCTCCCTAATAGAATATCCATAGGAATATTTCAGGAAGATTAAAGGACGTTTCAGATCAATTTTAGATCAACCTCCCTAATAGAATATCCATAGGAATATTTCAGGAAGATTAAAGGACGTTTCAGATCAATTTTAGATCAACCTCCCTAATAGAATATCCATAGGAATATTTCAGGAAGATTAAAGGACGTTTCAGATCAATTTTAGATCAACCTCCCTAATAGAATATCCATAGGAATATTTCAGGAAGATTAAAGGACGTTTCAGATCAATTTTAGATCAACCTCCCTAATAGAATATCCATAGGAATATTTCAGGAAGATTAAAGGACGTTTCAGATCAATTTTAGATCAACCTCCCTAATAGAATATCCATAGGAATATTTCAGGAAGATTAAAGGACGTTTCAGATCAATTTTAGATCAACCTCCCTAATAGAATATCCATATGATCTATGAGGATTGAGGCTTTATGCTTCAAAATAAATTGTTTGGATTCAATGGATTTAGGATTGATTCAAATGAGAATTTATTTTTAAAAATTTTAATTATTATATTATTTAACATTCAATAGTTGTATTTAGAACATGTTTGAAATGTGCATCGAGGCCCATGCATATTTAAAATGTGAATTGGTATTTGATACATTTTTTAAATCATATTGGTATACATGCTAAGAGAATATATCAAGACTGATTGTTCTCTTATCCATAAGGATCGAGGTCTAAAAAATGGCTAAGGAAATCTCCAAGCCATCGAAATTCCGAGCCATCGAACTATCGAGCTATCTCCCTAAGAAGACCAAAAGGTAATTCAGATCAGTTACAAATCAACTCTCCTATGGAATATCCGATATTTCAGGAAGATTAAAGGACGTTTCAGATCAATTTTAGATCAACCTCCCTAATAGAATATCCATAGGAATATTTCAGGAAGATTAAAGGACGTTTCAGATCAATTTTAGATCAACCTCCCTAATAGAATATCCATAGGAATATTTCAGGAAGATTAAAGGACGTTTCAGATCAATTTTAGATCAACCTCCCTAATAGAATATCCATAGGAATATTTCAGGAAGATTAAAGGACGTTTCAGATCAATTTTAGATCAACCTCCCTAATAGAATATCCATAGGAATATTTCAGGAAGATTAAAGGACGTTTCAGATCAATTTTAGATCAACCTCCCTAATAGAATATCCATAGGAATATTTCAGGAAGATTAAAGGACGTTTCAGATCAATTTTAGATCAACCTCCCTAATAGAATATCCATAGGAATATTTCAGGAAGATTAAAGGACGTTTCAGATCAATTTTAGATCAACCTCCCTAATAGAATATCCATAGGAATATTTCAGGAAGATTAAAGGACGTTTCAGATCAATTTTAGATCAACCTCCCTAATAGAATATCCATAGGAATATTTCAGGAAGATTAAAGGACGTTTCAGATCAATTTTAGATCAACCTCCCTAATAGAATATCCATAGGAATATTTCAGGAAGATTAAAGGACGTTTCAGATCAATTTTAGATCAACCTCCCTAATAGAATATCCATAGGAATATTTCAGGAAGATTAAAGGACGTTTCAGATCAATTTTAGATCAACCTCCCTAATAGAATATCCATAGGAATATTTCAGGAAGATTAAAGGACGTTTCAGATCAATTTTAGATCAACCTCCCTAATAGAATATCCATAGGAATATTTCAGGAAGATTAAAGGACGTTTCAGATCAATTTTAGATCAACCTCCCTAATAGAATATCCATAGGAATATTTCAGGAAGATTAAAGGACGTTTCAGATCAATTTTAGATCAACCTCCCTAATAGAATATCCATAGGAATATTTCAGGAAGATTAAAGGACGTTTCAGATCAATTTTAGATCAACCTCCCTAATAGAATATCCATAGGAATATTTCAGGAAGATTAAAGGACGTTTCAGATCAATTTTAGATCAACCTCCCTAATAGAATATCCATAGGAATATTTCAGGAAGATTAAAGGACGTTTCAGATCAATTTTAGATCAACCTCCCTAATAGAATATCCATAGGAATATTTCAGGAAGATTAAAGGACGTTTCAGATCAATTTTAGATCAACCTCCCTAATAGAATATCCATAGGAATATTTCAGGAAGATTAAAGGACGTTTCAGATCAATTTTAGATCAACCTCCCTAATAGAATATCCATAGGAATATTTCAGGAAGATTAAAGGACGTTTCAGATCAATTTTAGATCAACCTCCCTAATAGAATATCCATAGGAATATTTCAGGAAGATTAAAGGACGTTTCAGATCAATTTTAGATCAACCTCCCTAATAGAATATCCATAGGAATATTTCAGGAAGATTAAAGGACGTTTCAGATCAATTTTAGATCAACCTCCCTAATAGAATATCCATAGGAATATTTCAGGAAGATTAAAGGACGTTTCAGATCAATTTTAGATCAACCTCCCTAATAGAATATCCATAGGAATATTTCAGGAAGATTAAAGGACGTTTCAGATCAATTTTAGATCAACCTCCCTAATAGAATATCCATAGGAATATTTCAGGAAGATTAAAGGACGTTTCAGATCAATTTTAGATCAACCTCCCTAATAGAATATCCATAGGAATATTTCAGGAAGATTAAAGGACGTTTCAGATCAATTTTAGATCAACCTCCCTAATAGAATATCCATAGGAATATTTCAGGAAGATTAAAGGACGTTTCAGATCAATTTTAGATCAACCTCCCTAATAGAATATCCATAGGAATATTTCAGGAAGATTAAAGGACGTTTCAGATCAATTTTAGATCAACCTCCCTAATAGAATATCCATAGGAATATTTCAGGAATATTTCAGGAAGATTAAAGGACGTTTCAGATCAATTTTAGATCAACCTCCCTAATAGAATATCCATAGGAATATTTCAAGAAGATCAGGGGTTAGCTCGATCCATCGGTTACCAAGAAGATTGAGGAGTAATTCGGGTCGGTGACAAATTACCCCCTCCATGAGATCTACATGGGGTACTTATCTTTTTTTGGAGGTTAACATAAAAAGACACTCGCAACTTCCAAAAGGAAGAGAAAAAAGGACAAAATCACTAACTTGAATGTCGAAGGGATCGACTCGGGAGGACCTCTCGACCTTGATCTTTGTAGAGGAACAAGGCTGGAAAGATCCTACATAACCCAGGCAGCTTGTCGCACTCGGCGCAGGACCACATCATGTTGATACAAACATCAACAATAAATTTCTCTAACATTTTGGTGAAAGGAGGGCTCGATGATGCAAGAGCACCCTAGGTTCGATCCTATTCCCGGACATCTAGGTAAAACATCACCTCCAACTCAAGACACCTTTCCTCAGATGCCTTTCCTCATACGGGCTACCAGCTCCCCCTGATCATCCACGACCCATTAAACCATCAACTAAGAAAGCCCCATGTTCCCTAACCACTCTGATTAAGCATCACTACCACCTTTTAGATCCGATTAGGGTTTGAGACACTCCTTAAGAATTTGATTACAACAAATGGATCGATACTTCCACTAATTTAGGGAGAGGGACAGGCCGATTCTACGTTGGCTTGATCCTCGTTCATTTAGAACATACAGGAAGAAACAATTCCCACTAGTTTTTGTCGCATGTCGTTGGAAACCTTCCGGATGCATATGTTGTTATATGACATCTCGGTTGTCTTAATGTGTCGTGCCTTCCCAACTACCTTAAGAGGATCGGTAAGAGAGTGGTATGCTTATCTCAAACCTCAGTTAGTCAGTTCCTCGCTCAGCTAGTGAAAGGGTTCGAGCTCTACTTCCTCGAGAATGTACACCTGAGGCCCATGGCCGTGATGCTTCTAGGATTAAGACAAGGCGAGGAGGAGACACTAACGAACTTTTTTAATCAATTTATCGATAAGATCTAAAGCGTAGACAACGTCCACCCCTTGCTCATGATCCAGTCCTTCATGATGGGGTTAAAATACTTTCGCCTCTTCTGGTCGCTGGTAGAAAGACCACAAACGACGATGCCCGAAGTACTTCAAAGAGCTAACCAGAACATCATCACCAACGTTATATTTTCGAGCAAGCATGAGGAACCTCACAAAAGACAAAGATGAGCGACCAAACATCACAACGAAGAAGAGGTGAACAGTCCGATCTGTCTCAACCAATGTCTAAGCTAACCCCATTGAACCTAACCAGGACAGAAGTTTTCCTACATATAAAAGAGAAAGTTTACTCATAGACCCTTTAACCAATGAGAACTCTACTCAAAAAAAGAAGCAAAGCCAAGTATTACCGCTTCCACCATGATTACAACCACGATACTAAAGATTGCCACGACCTAAAGGAACGGGCACCTCGGTCGGTTCGTCCGAAAGTATTGAGAATCGTCACCCCCTACCTTAAAGGCCAATTGAAAGGCAAATAGATATCATTGTCGGTGGCTCAACCTCCAAAGAAGATAGCACCTCGGGTCGCAAAGCATATGCTTGAGCCATCATCGACAAACGTCCTCGAACTATAAGTAACCAGCTAATAACCTTTAGAGAGGAGGAGATATCAGGATCTTGAGGAGGAATATCAAAACATATATGGACGACATGATAGTCAAAAGTAAAACAGCTGATTCACACTAGTCGACTTGGTAAAGACCTTTCTAATCCTCAAGAGATACAACATGCATCTTAATTTGACCAAACGTGCTTTCGAAGTACACTCAAAATTTTTTTTAAGATTCGTCATTCATCAAAGAGGGATAGATGTACATCCTAAAAAAGTATTTAAGCCATACTGAAAATGCATCCACCTCAATCGATAAAAGAGATCCAATGACTGACGTGACGAATGATAGCTTTAAGCCAATTCTTATCTCGAGTTGAAGACAAGTGCCAACCTTTCTTCTGAGCCCCGAAAAAATCGAAAGGTTTCCTATGGACTCAGGAATGGTAGGAGGCTTTCGAAAAACTAAAGTACCACCTCGCCTAGCTGTCGTAACTAACCTCTACCTCAGAAGCAACTCTCAGCCTCTACCTTGCAACTACTGACCTGGTTGTTAGTTTCATCTTATTTCAAGACAATATGGGAGGACAAAAGCCCATATATTATGTCAACCACATCTTGAATAGACTCGAAGAACGGTACCCTCCAATTGAACAAATGACACTTGTATTAGTGTTTACAGCAAGAAAGCTTCGTCTTTACTTCCAAGCGCATGTCATATAAGTCGTCACCGACCAACAGCTTCGATAGGTTTTTATCCCGATTTGATGTTTAGGGAGGTCACTACTGACTTGGCTATTAGCTCTGCCTTAGTAATGCCTACCATATGTGTGTGATCCTCTAGGCCCAATATCGAGTTAGCCGTGAGTCATATCTATCAGAACTCCTTCTAGCTTAGTAAATTATTATCTCCATAATAATTCACTCGACTCATCGACTGCGGACGTTCTAGGCCACTACGTCGCAATTCTTAGACGATATAGGAGAATCCAATCCATTGGACCTATCTATCCTCAGTTACCGTGTACCTATAGTTCCTCATCCATCTAATATCCCAAAGATCGTATACCGGGCATGGTGCTGTCAAACCCATATAGTTTCTAATCGAGTCTCGTTCTTAATTGGATTCTCCCGGAGAACTTTTTTTCTCTTAATCCGAATGATTCTGGCTAGAGATTTGTTCGAGCAAAGAACATATGAGATATTCCTCTCATGACACCGAGAGCGAATGATCCTCTATCGACACTCAATAGCCCTCGTAAGGTTGACTGTCACTCTCGATGACTGGTTGTGCTAGATCTAGAACATCCAAACCTATAAGTCCAATATTAAATAGTAGAGCACTCATACAGCACATCCTTGGTATTATCACCGACCAACCACTTTGATATGTTTTTATCCTAATTCGATGTTGCAAGGAGTTTACTCAAATGGTCCATAGAACTCAACGAATTCGACATTCAATACATGCCAAGAACTGCCATAAAAGCCTAGGCTCTGGCAGACTTCATCTCAGAGTTGACTTCCCCACCTGAGGATAGCCTTGCTCCCATAGCCTGGACATTATTTGTTGATGGTTCTACCACCTCCCATAGAGGCGACGTTGGGGTCGTTCTAAAAGGCTCGGACTACCATACATTTGAATAGGCCCTTTGATTCTGGATCAAGATATCTAATAATGAGGCCAAATATGAAGCACTTCTCTCGAGATTCCGACTCACACTAGAACTCCAAGTTCAAGAATTAACGATGTTCAATCGCTCTCAGCTAGTCATGAGTCAAATAAAGGGAAGCTATGAAGCCCGAACGACACCAGAGACATACTCAAGATAATCACCCTTTAGTCTAGCCTATGGTACTTATCACCCGAGGTAGTCTTCCCAATGCTTTTGTCAAAAATTTTGACCAAGAAACTTCCGAGGCTAGACTTCGAGCCAGGCTCAATCTGATGAACAAGGTTAGAGCCGTTGCATATCTATGGATTTTGAGATACAAAAAGGCGATGACCAAGCTCTACGATCAAGGTGTTCACCCTTGAGGCATTCGACTAGGGGACTACGTGCTATGCAAAGCCAAGATCTATAACCTCACTTGATCTCAAGGAAAGCTAGCGCCGAACTGGGAAGGGCCCTATCGGGTCATCAAAGTCATCCGAGACGGAACATATTGCCTCGGTACATTAGAAGGAAGAACATTACCAAGAACATGACATATCTTTAACCTTAAAAAGTTTTATCCATAAAAGCCCTTGGGGGGAGTCAAGAGAAAGTGTTTTTTCAAAGGAAAAAACGATTATAGTAGACAAATCAGACCCCTACAAGTGAACTCGATCTACAAAAAGAGAAGAAAAAGAGACATCATCAAGCACTAGGCAAAGAGTAAGGGTTGTCATCGAAAGTTGCCTGGCTTTCCATTTAGACGTCTCGATCCTCAGGGCTGTCGATAAACAGGTCCTCCTCAAGCTCCAATCGAAGGTATCTCGCTTTAAAGCGCGCTAAAGCAATCAAGTACCCAAATTTGTAAGAGGCCAACCCCAACCTTTTCAAACCCTTCTTGAAACCTATAGATAATTTATACTCAAATTGAGAGCCTTCACCCGAGTCCAACTCTTGGGACAACCCCAGCAACTCTTCCTTCAAAGCCTAGGCACTCCCTTGGATGCTCTCCAATTAGGAAGAGAACTGATGCTACTACCTTCCCTTTTGCCTTTACCTTTGCACCCTTGGCAGATGAAGTGACAGATGAAAGGGTTTAAAAATCCTTTCCTATAGTTCAAACGGTCAAATTGATCGTTTGAAATATGACAATCCGAGTCCTGGATCGATAATGGTCAAAATCCAACTATTATCAATAAGTATAGATCTTGTATTTCCTCGATATGCGTCATATAATAGTACTACTCGGTAAAGGACAATCCATGTATCGACCCCTATTGGACCATTACGGTACGCACCAAGCGGTATCGAGCATACTAATCTCTTGTTGAATTGGTATATATCGTTCATACTGAGTGGTACTACTATTTGGTATAACAAACGTTGTCTCATAGTATGACTTTGTAACATTTCTTATGCTACAAAATTAATTGAACTTTTTCTTTGAGAAGTTATGTATATATTAATGTTGCCATATATATATATATATATACATATATATATATGTATATATACATATACATATATATATATACATATACATATACATATATACATATACATATACATATATATATATATATATTATAGAAACATGTATATGTTCAAGCAAAATAAACTATTGGGATTAGTTTATTTTACTTGGATCTTAAAGTTTTGATACCTAATTCAAATCTTCAACTCTATTTTGTATGTGATTAAGACTAGGCAACAAAGATGCTTGTCTGGTACAAAGTTCTTCCTTGACAAATCCAAAAAATAAGAATTATAATTTTATTTTTTGTTCATTTATGGTTTAGATATTATTTACTCTTATTTAATTTTAATTTTATATACCAAGAAATGAGAATAACTGACCTCGAAATATGATTTTGTTTTTCTTGCTTCAACTGATTTTAGTTTACTATTTAAATTACCAGTACATGCTAGTATTGACACAAGGTATAGGAGACAAGAAATATTGCTGGACCAATACACTTGGTTAATGCAAAACAATAAACCTTGACAACCATATCAGATTTGAGATTGATTTGTACTTCAAAAGTAAGGACTGTATAGTTATCACTATACATGAGGTGTGTCAAAATCTACTCTTGCTAAATAAAATCAATGGCCAAAATTTTAGAGCATAATTTAAATGAATGATAAAAATATGATATTTGTGATGATGTCAAAATGTCACCTTTAGTAAATGTTTTAGTTTCAAGGATATCATAATTTATTAATTTAAAAAGTGAGAATAGTTCAAGAGCATCCAAAAGCTTATACACTTGTATTTATAGACTACTAACTCCCTTACTCTTTTTCTACTCCTAGTTCAATTCAACTTAGTCTCAACTTTAATAGTATATGAAATAAAAAAAGTTAAAAACACTTAAAATATTCTCTCATTGAAGTACCCTTACGCCCTAGTTGGATTCTTCAGTGTGATAATCTAAGGCTAATGCAACAACATGAGGTTTGGCTAGTTCAAATCCTAATGGAATTATATTAGAAAATATTTCCTATTTTGGCCGGTTTAAGGCCTTGGCACCTGATGCACTCCTTATATTGGCCAAGGGAAGTTTCTCTAAACTCTTAATTGGTTACTATTTATTTCTCCAAAGAAATTAGGGGGAAAAATCACCTATGTAATTTAAGATACTCCTTTGACCATCTAAAATCTCGCCAAAGCTCTCTTCTTCAAACATCATCATCCCGAAGTCATTATAGGACCAAGGAACCTAAGCCGGATGTCATGTTGTCACTTATTGTTTCCACATTGGACAACCCCAAGCACTTTCAATCTACCAAAACAGGGGTGACATTTTCAAATGACATGTTAGTGGCATAAATATCTCAACCTATCAAAACAAATATACTCGATGTTTATGATGATGAAGGTATTAAATCATGATCAGAGGCCTCTAGATCATGTTTATCTTATTATACTCAAGGTTTACAATTCTGTACCATACCATCGGGTATAGATAATATGTATCAATCCACCAGTAGATCGGCATGCGAATCACCCGTTACTAGGCAGTATCAGGCATCTGGCCTCATATCAAGCGATACACGGTTATACCAGACGATAACGGTTTAAATCGACCATTACCGAATAATAATAGTGCTCCAACAATCAATTTAATCAGGTTTTTAAATACTTTCCTCCCCTCTATTTCAATCCATTTTATTCTCACACTCTTGTAAACTCAATCAAATTCTTTTTTCTCTTACATTCTCTCTTATTTTCATATTTTTATTTTTCTAAACTTAACAAAATAATAATTTATAGATTGAATCAAATTTATAAGGTTAATTAACCCTTGCACAATAGATCGATGCAGAATAGATCGAAATTGCAAACTTTGCACAAGACTCCTCAAAGCCCCCAAAAAAATATGTAATACTATTCTTACATAATTTAGATTAGTTTTACTAAATATATACTAAATATATATTATTTTTAATTAAAAATTCTATCCTAATTTTTTTATTTTTTAAATATTTTTAATAGATTTTATACCTATTTTAGGCGTACCACTTGATACATCATACCGTACTATATCGAGCAAAGCTCGTTACACCGGTATATAAGATTAATAACCCTGATTGCACCATAATAAAGTCTACTCGTATGAGAGTCTACTTTATTGATTAAGGAAAACTGTTGGTACAGATGCCAATGGTATAGCCAAAATCAGCATCATTTTTGGAGGCGGCACATTTGGCGATATCCAATAGCAAGTTCATTCAGTGATGACTATTACCTTTTCAAAGTGCGTAAGATGTTACCACGTAAGTCATATCTTTCTAAATATCTTTTGACTTTACTATTTTTAATATATTGTAAAAGTGCATAAGATATGTTACAACTCATTATATTCACCAAAAAATCTACTCCTACTTCTTATGCTTCGCTTATGATTGAAACACAAAATGTAAGTCTTTATCTTAGTCTGACAACTGATAATGAAAGCCTACATTATATAAAACCTCATATAAATCTCCATGATTGACCACTGAAAGCTTTGATATCCAATGTAACGTAGAACTCCACCACAGAAGATCTCCTTGAAACCAAAGGAGGTCAAAGGATTCAACTAAGACAGGAATGTCAAAATATTTTAATTAAGTTTGATTTATGTGTGAAGTTTGATTCAACTGAGATTAATATGAAGAAAAACCATTAAATGATGTAAAAAAAGAGAGTAATAAACATCAAACTTGCTCCAACTCTAGTAGGCAGTCTTATGTAAAAAGATTCCAGCCTCACGTCTCACATGATAACTCACTATGAATTTTTTTAAACTTAAAAAATATATTTATTACATTAAATGATGTACATGATCCATCTCACATGATATCTCACTATGAAGTTTTTTAAAAAAATTAAAGATATATTTATTACATTAAATGTACATGATCATTCAAATGTCAAAGCTTTTTATGTTGAGATTTTGATATCTCATTAACCAATGATAATTAAAAACAAATTTATTTTGATTAACCAATGATGCTTATTTAAGATGAACAACATTATATTAACCAATGCTAACAAAAATAAATTTCTCTTTTTATGTTGAACCAATTTTTTAAAAAAAATCCAAATATACAAAAAAAATAAACAAACTAACGACTAACCAATTAATTATTGCAGCTATCATTTTTGGAGACATTAGTGTCATTTCGACAATGACAAAAAGATTTTCCTATTTACAAAGATCTTTCACTAGCATTTATTTTCACCGGTATAAAGCATCATTAATCAAAACTTCCCAATAATTTTCTAATTTTAACTTTTATTCTTTCTTTGGTAATATGGTAAGTGATATAAATTAGTGATTTAAATGGGTATTCGAATGCTCGCCCAAGCGCTTTGGCAAGGCGAGACACAACCTGAGTGCCTCGTGGGTGGACCAGGCGATACGCTTCAATGAGGCGTCGCTTGGGCACTAACCTAAACCTAAGCGCTAGGCGCCTCGGGCGAGTGGCCAGTGGTTAGTTGGTTCAAGTAAACATACTAAATAGTTTCTTACTTACAAAGGCAACCCTTGCATGCCCGCGTGACCTTGAGCCAACCTTAGTGCTGCTTCTACCTCCGCCGTCGACGTTTTCTGCCGCTGCCTTCGCCGCCGACGCTTTCTCCTGCTACCTCTACTGTAGATGCAACAGACCGAGCCTTCCTTTGTCGTCAGCGAACTAGTTTGACGACCTAGCAAAAGCCCGTAGCTTCCTTCCGTCGTTGCTCTATGTGCAGTTCCTTTCACCATTAAGGGAGAGGACCACAAATTCTGCCACCACCAACGGACGCCCTTTGGAGCTTCCGCCACTACCGTTGCTATAGTTCGTAGCTTCCTCCATCGTCGCGATTGTCTTAAGTTGAATCATTCGTTGTTACTATTGTTGTCTATAGCTTCCTTCGTCACCATTGCCTTTTCTTTTCTCACTTTCCACTATTGGTGATACTTTAATCTCCCTATGATATT
Organism: Musa balbisiana; assembly: GCA_004837865.1. NCBI lineage: Eukaryota > Viridiplantae > Streptophyta > Magnoliopsida > Zingiberales > Musaceae > Musa > Musa balbisiana. The sequence continues at coordinate 6,792,273 of CM017195.1, read as the reverse complement.
GTTAACCCTTTTTTTCTCTTCCTCTAACTAATGTTAATAATAAATAATATATTATTAACAGTAGATTATTGATTATTGTATAAAGTAATCTCTATTTATTAGATTGATAATATATTTTTTTAGATTATGACAATACTATTCTTTGTTTATTTAAAATTATTATTAAAATTTTAATTTAATATCAAAATTTTATTTATCAATTATATTATATAATTTTTTATATTTTAATATTTTAGGACTTCAAGACGAGCACCTAACTAACATTTTGAGACTCGACACTTAGCATTTTTTTAATTACTGATTAAATTCAAATAAGATACCACGTTAACTCACCCACCGACATTAATATAAATAGTGATGTCTTGTCTCTAGAATCCAGGTGAAAGTTGGCATTGTAATGTATCGATGGGTGGTGACGCAATGGTGAAATGACTATGAGAAGAACAATCAAGTATTTTTACCACTGACTGATCACAAGAATGATACATCAGCAAGTAGGTGATTACTGACCTTTAGCCCCACAGAAGGATTAAGCTTCTAAAAATGTAACATGTAACATGAAAAAGGCACTGATGGAAATCGTGACAGCGCATACAAAATTATACTATCAAGATAAACCAAGCAGCATAATTTAAGACAATAAGAAACATATTCTAAGAATGTGAAATTACTGATGGGAGTCATGGCAACGCTATACAAGATCATATGTTGATAAATCAAGCGATTCCTCCCAGAAAATAACAAAGCATAGAAGTCTGCTTTCAACGTGGAATGTTACTTCGGGAATAGAACATATTATGCTGTTTTACGTGACACAACAAAGAGGACGGCAGTGCACATGCCACTGAAATGATAGGGCAAGTCAGAATCGACGACAATACAGTCAACTGACAAAGAGAAGAAGGCAGCAGTGATGGAACGCCCCCAAAACACACTCAGACCCCTCTCCCGTTCCCGCATCGGCAGGCGCGTACGACCTCCCTGCCGTCTGGTCAAGAACGAGAGAGGAGGTAAGCGAAGCCCTGGCTACCAAGAGATGGGCGGACCAAATGCCTAGGGTTTCGAGATGGATCTTGAAAGATATGATCCAAGGCGGCGGTGGTTGTGAAGGAATTGTAGTATTAGCAATCATAGTACAACAAGCAAGGGGTGAGGGGGCGGGGAGGGGGAGGTGGCGCACCTGAGGACGCTGGAGAACTCGTACAGCTTCCCCGCGGGGGAGAAGACCACGAGGGCGACCTCGGCGTCGCAGAGGACGGCAAGCTCGTAGGCCTTCTTGAAGAGGCCGCCCCGGCGCTTAGAGAAGCGCACCTGGCGGCTGATGCGGTTCTCGATCCGTCGCAGCTCCACCCTCCCTCGCGGCGCCATCTCCTCCTCCCTCCCTTTCGAGCCCTATGTTTGAGAGCGAAGAGGCAGCTTTAAGGTAGGATAAGAAGGTGTGGGGAGGGGAAGGAACGGGAAGGAGAGGGGAGACGCGTCGCGGTCGACCTTAAACGATTCGTTACAATCGGGAATCACCTGCGCCGGTGGACCCGCCCGCAGATACCACACATGAAGCGGCGTGGGAAGCGAGATCTGTCGCCTTCGGTGGGTACCTCCGCAGGCACAGGATACCTGAAGGCCGATCACGAACAGGTGGCTGGTCATCCAGCGGGTGGCCGATTCGTCGGTCGGGCGCACTCCCGCAGACTCTGTTTGCCGTGTGCTGAGCTACGCATCAGGACGTTATCGGGCGACGCGTGGTCGGAGCGGATAGAGACTGAAGTGGCAGGGCCCACAAGCGTAGCAATCTGTTCGAAACATGACGGTCGGTGGTGGTTAAGACTTTGGGTGGCCGTAAAGAGAATGGAAATAAAAGTTTGGGTGGCGAGAAAAAAAAAACATTTATGTCCCTTCAAATATTTCAATTTATTTTTTAAAATATTAATATAAAACTAATATAAATATATATAAACGATTTCTCAAAAAAAAAAAAAACCGGAGGGTTGTTGTTTTTTTTTTTTTAGACTTCTCTTCTTTGCTTGATTTCGAATATATTCTTAATGTGACGATCATCTATCTATTTTTGAACCCTATTTTTCCTTACTTTCTTACAGTATATTTCTATTACATTATAGTATTTGTTAATACCTATTAAAAATATTATAATTAAGGTTTTTAGATTGAATTCCTATGCGAATCATAAGTTTTTTAATATTTTTCATAAAGAAACATAATTTTTTTAATATTTTTTTATTTTATTTTCATTTGTTATAATATTTTATAATAGAATTATAATGTTTAAAAATGTACCAAAAACATTGTAACCATGTTTGAAAAACACCATGACTCATACAAAAGTCACATTATTTGAATTTTCTTTTTAAAACAAAAAATCATTTTTAAAATAGATATTATTTTAAGATGTTTTCTATTTGAAAATAAACCTACAAATAATTTGACTTCCTAGTTACAGTATTTTTGACATATTTTTAAAAACATTATAACAGCAAAAAAATGAATCGAAAAATATTTATTAACTAAGGTTAATAAATATGCATCCTTATGAAAAATTATTTTAAAAATCCATAATTCTTATACCATATATAGGAATTAACCTAAAAAAACTCAATACAAAAAAAAAACTGAAACTTAGTAGAAAAAAACATAGTAATGAAGCTATTTTGAAATGAAAGGTAAAATTGGGTACGGACTGTCAAATCAAAAATATATTCGAAATTAAAGAAAGAAAGCGACGGAAAATCTGTAAAGGGATTCGAGAAATCGACCTTCTTTTATATTGATTGATTAATTGACGTATTGTATAATCCATCCAAGTAGAAAAGGTTGTGCGGCCGTGGTTTAAGTTCCGTACTTCAACGGCGGATTTGCGAGTCACGACGACCCGGAGAGAGCGAGAGAGAGAGAGACGAATCAACGTGGTCAAAACAGCGGATACGGAGACGACAAGGCATTGCCGAGGGGATGCATTGCGTCACAGAAGAAAAACCGATAAGGATGCATTTGAGTCAAAAATTAATAATTAATGATAGAAAATTTCAAGATATAAAAATTCAATTAGAGGATTTAATATAAAAGATTTGGTACCGATGCTTCCGCAGAGTATGTTGGTCTTTGGCTCGCAGTGCAATTTTATTAGCATATATTTTTTTTGTGAGCTTTTAAAACTTGAATAGAAACTTTCATAACCTTAATATTCTTTAAAAAATTATTGAGATCGTAGAAATATGTATTTTTTTTATATTTTTTATTCAAACCGACGAATGTTGATGATTCCGTTATAAATAAGTGCCCAATTCGATACGTTAAATCAAAATTTATAAAGACAAATATGTTCTTTTTATATTTTACAATATATATATATATACATATATATATATATAGTTGGTAAAAGAAAATATAGTCGACACCCACTTGGATGATATCTTTCACACAAAAAAAAATTAATTGACATAGTATATTTGCCCATGGAGTTTTTTTTCTTTTCTTTTCTTTTCCAATGATGTGATAGTCACGATTGAAAGTGAATATTTCCTGTATCCATTATTTCTCTTTATTAATTTTTTTTATTTTTAATAAAACTAAGTGAATATTTTTCGTATTCATTATTTCTCTTTATTAAAAACGAGGACACATGATGCCCTTTTCTCATGTTTAACCAATATATACTTCAATGTGTTGTTTCCTCTTTAATCTAAATTTTTAATTTATGTCCTAAAACATGGGTGATATGAAAATAGGTGGCCTAAACGTTAATGGCTTAAAGAAAAGGATATGTTCAGTGAACAAAACTCTCATCAATATGAGATAGAAGGAGAGTTATGTGAGAAAATTAGGTAGAGAAACACTTATATTAAAAGAAGACACAAATACCCTAAAATTAGCATGGTAAGAATAGATATCTAAAAATATTGTATGAAATTTAGCCGTGTTATAAGTCATAAAAAGATTGATAATTTTAAAACAAAATCAATTTTTTTGTTGTGCTAAATTGATTTCTTTGGATATTTTTCCTAAAAAGATATCTCCTTTTTCAATTTTTTTCTCAAACCATGCCCTATGTTATCGTTTTTCCCAAATAATAACTTTTATTTTTTTATTCTCATAAATACTCTTCCTTCTCCTATCCTTCTTTAGGAAATCTCCACCTCATAGTAAGATGACATCACCCACCCTTTACCACTAGCCACCTTCATCTCATCACCAACCCTTCCCCATCGCCTTTGTCCATCATCTTTCCCCTCGTCTAAATAGAGATACTTGCATTGCTAAAAATCAAATATCATTCAATAAAATGTAAGATGATATGCTCTCTGATAGACTCATACTAGATCATTAAATTCAAAATATTAATTCATTACCAAAGATGATATTCTAAATCACAAGCTGAAAAATACTAAGTATATTTCTATCATTTTAATATAATTTATCATGATTTTACGTAAATTTTCTAGATGAATATATTGGGAGGATATTACTATTTGTAGAATTAAATATGCAATATCAAATTTTTAATGACATATAAACTATTCCTAAATCTAAAAGGACTTATTAAGGACGTTTCTAAAACCATTTTATCACATAATTTGCTATCCGATGATCATCATAGTGTACCATGAAATTATCTATCCGAAGTCTTTCTAAAGAAAAGGATGAAACCTTACCGATTGTATTGTACAATGGTTAATCAATGCATTCTTGAAGCAAAATAGTATAGTTTAATTACTAGATTCAAGATAAGATAAGATGAAATCCTTATATATAAATTAATAGCTAGAAACAATATAAAGAAGTTTTGAGACACAAAGATAAAAGAATCATAAATATGAGGAGAAATTAAGGAAGAAGGTGAAGGTTAAAAAAAATAATTTTATCTTTTAAACATGAACTTCATGTTCTTCATGCGTTCTAAATTTGATTAATTTTATTTATTATTATAAAATTAACGTGATTGATATGACAAAATCATTTGGCCAATATCTTAACTCCATATGATCAATATGATGGAGTCACCTAGCCAACACCTCGACTCTACGATACAATAAAATTACCTGACCCCTTGGATAATTATGCAATCTTAGATTTGGCACAGGACGTTAGTTATGACATAAATCACACAATAAACAAATATAATAGATATGAACCTCTCCTATAAAAGGGGGCTTATTGATATAT